>LPNX011004969.1:233435-428758 GCA_001517045.1 Pseudotsuga menziesii | reverse complement strand
CATCATGATCCTTTTGCAGGGTCTTCTAGTTCTTCTAGAGGACGTCAGATACCAGTACGAGGCCAACAAGCCTCGAGGGCACCTAGTCCTAGAGGAAGGGAAAGGGTTGTTTCCACGGCGATTACCTTTTCCCGTAAAAGGGGTAGAGGGAATCCATAGTTTATTTACTTTATTTCACTGTAGATGACTCATGAGTCATGATGATGATCGTGAGATACATTTGTTATAAGTTATAACTTATATTTTTGATGATTCAGACATTCAGTATTCACTATTCAGGAGTAGGACTAGGACATGATCCATTTTGATGTGTGATGTATCTCTAGACATCTTATATATCTTATATATCAGTTTTCTTTCCATATTCATGTGGCAATGTGTTTATTTGATGTTATTGTTGCTTTAGATGTTTAAAAAATTGAAAAAAAATGAATATTTTTGTGTTTTTTAAGTTTGTCGATTTTTGCCGATTTTTGCCGATGTTCTGCCGAGATATCCCGAGACGATGTTTCCTGGACCCTGCCGATTTCCGTGCCAGGCCGATATTTGTAACATTGATTCATATGCATCATAGTGTACTTGTAATCATGGCTATGGCCATATATTATTCTTTTATTGTATTACTAGTTGTGGTTAAGGCTAACCTAGTCAACTTTGATATTTAGGCTCAATAACCCTCTTGGGGAGTGTGCCCATACTTATGTGCGCCCATAACTCTATTAAGAGGATGCCCTGCCTACTTGGTGGTGTAAATACACCATTCAAGATTCATTTGTAAATCGTCTTTTATCATTAAGCTTACTGGTTCTCTTAGTTATGTGTTTAAGCCTACAAGAACCCATATCTAGTGCTAGCACATTCTTTGTAATAAGCATAAAAGTTCTTATACACAATAGACACAAAGATGTCTACAAGATATAATAATATATTAGATAATTGATAAGATTGATAAGATGACTACAATGAGGATATCCTCGAGTATAAATAATAAATATACTCTAAGGGGTGTCTCTATGAAGAGACATGCCTTTTCATTAGTAGGCTCTTTATTATTAATATAAAGTTATTATTAATAATAATAGTAGCATCTTTGTTATTGTATTCATTACAATGCCTCCCCCTTCAAAGCACTTTGCCCTTGAAGGATTGTTAAGAACAATTATTTTGGAAGACTCCTTATTGACATCATAGGTGGTTTTCATTTATTATCATTTTGCTTGTTGGAGTCAAGCACGTTCCAAATCAACCTAAATGTTAAACCAAGACTTACCATTGCCCCACATGGTGTCTTCCAATCTATGCAAACAAGCAATAACCACTTTAAATTATTGCAATGAGCATCAAATGTAGTTGCTTCATATCTCCCAACATCTTGTTTAGCGATGTTTTGAAAAGCACAATAGCAAAGACCATTTCCAAAGTCGACATTGATAGCCAAGCCCACTTTCAAGTTCATCTGCTTGTAATGTTTTGTTATCCCTTACTCTGTGCAATGTCTAACAAAACAACAAGGGTCAATGCCACCATTACCACACCAGTTGGAGGCTTTGACAATGGGAAAATACATAGTTAGTGGCCTACTCGAATTGCTAAGATCATGTTGAGGGATGCACAATCCTCAATTAAAATTAATCTTGTGATGTTCTAGGCCAAGGATGCTAATGTAAATAGATTGATTAAGCATGCTTAATTTTCCTTCATCCATCGGCCCTATCCATATGTGTGCTTGATCGGAAAAATAGCACAACCTATCAAGAATATTCATACTCGCTTCAATCACTCTACCTTGACCACCCAATGCCACTAAATCCTTTCCTTTGCCTATATTATCTAAAACTTCTTTAGTGCAAAAAACTCCAAACTCCAACAAAATGAATAATATTGCAATAAGACCTACATCAACCATATGTTCACAAGATTTCTCCCACTCAAATAGGCATTCTAAGGGTTCAAACGACCTCTGGTAGTAGTATATTCTAGGAAAAACCTCCTAGTAATAAGAATTTTTCATATCCAAAAAACAACCCAATCTGGCTGGGGAGGATGAACAATGTCTAAAACAAGAAATGGCACATTGTTCTCTTGAAACTTGAGATAAAGTTGATGACTTCCTCTCCAATAAAAAAAGGGAAGATTCCAAATCAGATTGGGAATATGATAGTATGAATGATCACGGTAGTGATAATGAGATTTATTAAGCACTAACCTAAACAGCTTTTTTTCTCTAATTTCAAAGAAATTTATGCTAGATCTTGTGACAATCCCTGCACCTACGATCTACACTTTGTGAGGGATCTACACAAGCTAGAAGAGGTGGTGTTGATGTCAAAATGACAAAGATAACGGAGGAATGGTTCTCATACCACAAACTTAGGCCTTCCTTTGAATACAAGTCCGATGGGCTTGAACTCATGGATGTGTTCGATGGTGTGTTAAAGCAACGCAAAATGAGCATCCTAAATGATTTCACGATGTTAATAATGGATTTGAACTTATAAATCTGAGCGTTAATCTACAGTACATATTCATGGATATCATTCCAGGTGAGCTCAAAATTACAAAGTTCACCATTCAACATCTATAATTTGTGAGTAAAATACAAGGTGGATTGGTTAATCAATCCATTGACATGGCATTGACGATTTGTGGACTGCTTTTAAAACTTGGCACACGGTCGCATGTCTTTACTATCACAAGATAGATGGTTGAGAAAATTTTGGATAAGTTCTTTCTCTACAAGTGGAGGCAGAGCATATATCTTAGGTACATATGGACAAGTGAAACAACAGCGATGAAGCCCCATATTTACAGATTTCAACACAATATTTAGAGTGAGTATGGGAGTTTAAGGAGCCCCACAGGGTGTGATCGAGGTGAGTTGCAATGTTATATTTTACGTGACCTAATCATGTTTTTGGACACCCTTAAGACAGATATGCATGGGGTTCAATATTAGGGATATCTGAGAAATTGTTATTTTTAGCAATTTCTATTTTTAGCATTTTTTGGAGACGTGTTTGACTGATGATCCAATTTCATATTTGAGGACCTAGTTAGAAGATTTGCTTATGTTTTGAAGTTCATCAATTTCTAAGGACAGACTATTTTTAGCAAGTGATTAGATATATGGGAAAATTTCAAGCCATTCCGAGCACTTTTAATTTTTAGGGACCAGTGGTGTTTTAGCATGGTTTATATATGGCTTGATAGGCCCAGAGGGAGATAGTGGTTATTTCTAAACTGTGTTGAACCTTGGGAGGCTTGCATATGACCTTATTAGTTGGTATGACCTACTTGATGGCATTTCATAACATTATTCAACCTTGGAATCTCCTCGAGTCATTACTTAGGCAATGTCCCTTGCGTAGGGTTAGAGTTTGTTTTCTTAATTATATTAGATAAGGCTATCTAATTCCTTATTTTTGTGCCTTATCTTTCTTTCCCAAAAATAAGCTAACCTAATTTGCTATTTTAGAAACCCCAAAACTAACATAGATCCATCTTAAACCCGGATCTATCAAGCACCAAGAGGGATCCAATTTCATGAGGTGTAAATTTTTTTTATCTTAAATTTGTTACACATCCAAAAAAAATTTACACCTCAAGAAATTTGATCCCCCTTGGTGCTTGATAGATCCAGCTTTAAAATGGATCTATGTTGGTTTTAATTTTATTTTTTACTTACTTTTAATTTTTGGTAACTTATGAGCCAACATGATTTTTATTTATTGCTTTTTTTAATTTTTGGTAATTTATGAGTTGACATGAATTTTTTTAATTACTATTTTTATTTTTAGTTTTAGTAACGTTATGTTACATAATGTTACATAACATTACAACATCGCCATACTAGGTTGTAGAGCACCTCACTACTCTTGGTGCAATCATGGATCTAAATTAATACTCACTTGATTTATTTTTAGAGTCAACTCATCTGCAAGCAATGCGGCTTAATGAGGAATTAGGCTTCCTACTTTTGAGTTCCTTGTGAGTATAATTGGAAATTTATCTGTTAGCCTATTTTTTAGGGTATGCATGGGATATTCAAAGGATCTATTTTTGGAATCAATCTCATCTAAAGGATTCAACTTGGCTTGGAAGCTTCTTCATTATGGATGTGCCTTAATTCAAGAATATTCGACCTATTTCAATGCAAAGATGTTTAGGGTTTGCAATGCATTCAGTTATTTTTGAGAAAGAGGTCAAATTACTTGGAGAAGCTATTTTTATGTTTTCTATCTTCCTACATATTGTTTGAAGCATGAGAAAGAAAAGGGGCTTTCTTTGGGTTTGTTTTGTATTTGTTAAGGTAGTGATCTCGAGTGTTCCTCCTCCTTTCTTCCTTGCTTCTTTTTCTTGTAGAGATTAAAATTGGCTACTAGCATGGAGTATAGGTGGTAGAGAATTAGCTTTCTTGAATAGCGACAAGTATTGTCCCAACTAGCAAAAAAGTTTGTACCTTGGATTATTTTTGTCCGGACCTATCAAGACTTTGTTTTTCATACAACTCGTGATAATAAAGACATAATCATCTTGGACAACCATTGCAGGTTTGATAAATTGTTTTCTACTTTCATGTTCCTGGTATCCATCTTGACAAGACTTGAGTGAATAGGCCTGGGATCTTCTTCTGCTCGATTCACTTTCTTTTCTTCTTGTTTCTTTTGTCTCTTTGATTCCATAAAGGCAGTGGTTTATTAAATTTCCATTGCTATTTTGCATTAAAGAACAAACTTTCACCTACAATATTTTTTAGATTTCTTTAATTTTGATCGAGGAACATTACAACAAGATTAGTTTGTTGCAATTTACCTTTTGTTGCAGAAACATAGAGAAACTAAACGTTTCTTGGTTTTCGTGCACAAAAATCAGAATTGTCTCTGATGCACACAATCACCTTCATCTACATGAGTGCAATCACCTTTGTTTCTACGAGTGCAATTAGCATTCATATTTGTGAGCACGATTAGCCTTTGAATCTATTATCCACTAATTATGCACTTAGTGGATTTCCAATGAACCGCCAGAGTATTGAACAAGTACACTTGTTTGTGATCAGAGTTCAGAAGTCTGCCAGCCTTTTTCTGGTAGTCTGTTCAAAAAAATTTGTAACACATGTTCATACCCCCTTGGGGATTGAGTTAGTAGGAGAGGTGGCATCTACCTCTCCAGTTCCACTTTTGATAAGTTCACTTCAACTTAGTTTAACTCCGGGTTGATCTTCAGTTGGTTGGTGCCCCCCCTGGTGCTAGGTTTTGTTATAAATAAGAGGTCTCTTCTCCCTTTTCAAGGTTGATGATTGAAGCAAAGGACCTCTACTTGAATGATTGTAATTGTTTATCTTTCTTATGAATAAAGTTGTGTCTTTGGAGGACAATTTGATGGTGCAAGAATTTTCATGGTGAATGTTTGGCTTATAACCGAGGTGATATCAGTGTAGCTCCATTATTGTTTATGCATGCTGTGTTATCTAGCTTAGAAGATTATATTCTAATCCATTGAGTAGGCATTTGAAGGTTCAATTTGTTTTCTTATGTGTAGTTATATAAGATCTAAGAGTTGCATTTTGTAGTCAATTATACTTATGCGCTTTTGTTCTTGTTTAATTTACCATACTAGATCTAATCACTTGCTTAAAGGATTTTGTAGCTTTGCAAATCACCAAACGTGAAGTAGAGATCGGAACTCGGTTGCATCTTATCTTTCGTCACTATATTTTTATGAATCTAATGTTTCTTGATCCACATGTTCCTTCCATGCTCAAATTTGTTCAAGCTTGGGCTTGAAATCTTCCTTCTTCATCCTCAAACTTCAAAAAATATTTTTTTCCGGTTACTTTTTTGTTTCACAACAAGTAGATCTAAAATTTAAATCTTATCATTTTATCTCTTGTTATCTAGATCTAAGAAATTTTCCAAGTTTGTTTATCAAAAGCTTAAATGTAGCCTTTTTAGCTTTAGTACTTGAAGTAGTATATTCTTCCCATCATTTGCAAATACTTTATCTTAAATTTTTATGCACTTTTGGCTAACATGCAAACTTTTTCTTGAGTTTTCTGTTGGCTGGTTTTTATACTCATTTTTAGGAAAGAAGAGTTTTGAAGGCACATGCAAAGACTTGAACCATCAAAAAAGGCTCCTCTTCCAACCCCCTCTCCTTCTCTCCCATTTCTTCTTTACCCATTCTTCTAAAAATTGGAAACTTTTTTTATCCTAACTCCAAAGGATAAAAAGAATTCCTCAAAAGAAAAAAGATATTGTAAACAAGTTAATAAAGAGCAGGTGGGATAAAGGCTCCCACACCCCACTTCCCCCATTTGGGGGAAGCCCGTATCGTCCATTGTCCATTTCTTTTGCTTTATACCTGCACAGTAATTTCTTAGAGTAGAAGAGGAAAAGTTATTCTTATTGCTTTTATAAAAGTTTGTTAGTATAGTTTGTTTCATCGTTTTTAAAGTTTTCTTGTTCTTATATAAATTGTTAAAAAAGAAAAGTACCAAAAGTCTCTTGAATCTCACTGAAAAGTGGATCAAGAGCACTCTCTATCAGAGAGGTTTACTTTTTAGTCTTAGATTAGTTTTTTTGTTCTTATATAAATTGTTAAAAGAAAAAGAACATAAAATCTCTTGAATCTCACCGAAAGGTGGATCAAGAGTGCTCTCTGTCAGAGAGTTTATTGTTTAGTTTTAGTTCTTTTACCTTCAACTTTTGCTTTATTTTCATAAATCTCTTGAATCTCGCCATAAGGCGGATCAAGAGTGCTCTCTGTTGTAGGGTTGTTACAATGGTTCTTGTTCACAATTAATAAAATCGGAACAAACATTTTTACCTTTACCGTGTATGCTCTACCCCTCGCAGCTTATAGAGTGACACTTGGGGATATCAAAAACGATATTGTGCACTTATTAAATCTTCACATCTTTAATATATTTCAACCATAATAAAACACTCTCCCCCGAGAAAACCAATGAAAATCTGGCGTTGAACGCTAAATAATCAAAAGTGGGCAAATTCTACCTGGGAACGCGGGAACCACTGTAGCGAGACCTTGGAAGCACAGTTAGACTACATCCTTGTTGGTGTAGTGTTGAACACTGCTTTCGAGACTCCGGACAACCCACATGTTCTCATACGGAGCCACTTAGATTATTTTCCGGACATATCTCCCGTACCGAAAGGTATATCTTGGAGATCCCCTTCCCTTTAATAATCAACTCACCTTTAAGAATTTACAATAAAATTTACCAAGAACACTTGCAAAACAATCTCAAGCACTCCATCTGGCACTGGTCTTATCATTTGCTTATTATCTATCTGAAGCATTTTTTCATTTATTTTCATATCATGGACACTTTACTTTGAAATTGTAGTTGTCGAATGTTGTGTATCTTTAATTACATTGCAAGTGCTTACTGGGATCTTTTTATTATAAATCTCTTTCAAAAAACTCCTAAAAAACACCCATCTGCATCATATACCTAAAATATCTTAAAACACAAGAGCCTTGGAAACTCTTTTTAAGGACTACCCCCCTTGGCTTCGTTAGGAATTTACCAAAACGGAGGAGCCGGGATCAGGTGACAGCACTTGACTCTCTGCTTGCCCCCAAGGCCGCACCTGTCCCTCCTCGAGAGACAGCTTTCAAAAGATTTCTGCTAACGGTGTGCACATCGACAGGGAACAGAATCCATAACCGCAATCACCCTTGATTCAAGTCATCGCAATCTCATTCTCTTTAAAGGATTTGAATGCTCATTGCTTCAACTTCTGAAATATGGTATTTTAACACTTTAATTCATACTTTTAAACGTCATGTAATCGCCAATTCAATTAAGCATGCATACTTGCCTTGCCATTCCATTTCCGCAGTTGTTTTCTGATCTTTGCAATGAGTACGAATTGCAGATTTGAAGTATTTCTAGGGTACTTTCTAAAAATTTGAATTAAAATCATTAGGGATGCCTCCTAAAGGCTAGCAAGCACAAGCCCAAAGCAAGAGGGAATGTTCATTTCCTGAATATGAATGTAATTCATTTACTGAATGTCCAATATAGGAAGGATAACATGTTAAGATCCATAAAGGACAAGTATCTATAAAAATTGTGTAATGAATAAAATAATAGATATAATTTACAATAACCATCATGATTGTATATATACACATTGACTAATCACATGGTTGAATAGTCATGCCCCTTAGTTAAGATGTGTCCCTTCATTAATTAATGTTTATTGCTATTATCCATTGTTATTATTTATTATTATTTATTTATTTACTGTTTACACATATATTGTGTTCATTACATTGTCTATCCCTTTAAAATGCCTTGTCCTCAAAGAATACAAAAGGTATGCCTAACTCCTCCTGATTCTTCATTTTTAAGTTCGTCATGGTCAAGGACATGTGACTATATGACCTTCTTAGCATTGAGTAGAGTTGTAAAATTATATAAGGCTCAAACCCTATGCTATTCTGAGCAAGGAGCAAGAGCTAGGAGTAGGAGCAAAGCGAAAAGCGAAATTTTTAAAAACATTCGGAGTGGGAGCGGTTTTTATATAATATATATTTTTATATATTTTGATGCATATATGTTAACAAGACCATGTTGAATGTTGAATTAGTTACAAAAATCATAAAAACATGGATTAAACCATATAACATCAATTATCTAGTAGTTATAAGCTATAACTTAAAGCATTGTCATCAAATGATCAACCATAACATCAACCTTAAAGTTTCAAATTTTTAATATATAGCATTGGTCATGACTCATCAAACTCATCACTAAAGTTGTACTTGTAACCAAACTATAATAGAGAACATCAACCATGAAATGAAACAATTCACAAAGCACATATTCATTAGTAATTACCAAATAGTTACAATATGCTATTATGCAGTCAATAGTGCAAGTTGCAAGCAATGAACTTCAAAGGTAGGTTCAACTTCAAACATCAAACTTAAATTGCCATATAATGTTTACAAAATAGACCATAAGAAATATTAAAGTGTCAATAGTTACAATTTAAAAAGTACTGAAAACTAGAAAAAGACAAGTACTAAATTTCCTCTTGCTACGGGAAACTTCTAATTTATTTTCCTATGATTTAGGAGCAGTGGGAGTAGGAGTCTCCTCATCTTGAGTAGGTGGAAGTGGTCATGAACCACGTCCAACAGCGACACAACACCCATGCAACAACGGAGGTTGTGAAGCCAGAGGCAAAGCTGGTGCATTTGGAACCCTGCTAATGGATAGGGGTGGCATCTCTACTGCTGCACAGTCACCATCATCATCACCCAAAAGTTCAACCTCCAAGGGCTCTAAAGCCAAGGCTCCATCCTCCAAATTATTCTCCTTCAAGTTGTTGTCCCAAGTGATTTATGTTCTATAACTTTTAGCCTGCTCACAATAATGAGACAACAACCTCAAGTTGTAGTGTACAAAAACCAAGCTTTTTGCCTAGTTTTCATTAATGTTGTTTCTTTTCACACTATGGATGTAGCTATAGGTGCTCCAACACCTCTATGCATAAAAACGGCTAACCACCTATGAAAGCACTCTAATGGCCAATTTATGCAACTATATGGTGGAGGAGCCAGATATGTTCCACCACTCAATAGGAGCCAACCTATCTCGATCTTTGTTTGCATGCATATTAGCAAACACTCCATGTTGACTGATGTATTTGCTCAATTCACCACGCAATATGGCACACTCTTCTTCTTCAGGGACCAGCTTATCTAATGCTAGCATGTACCCATTCTGTACCTTTGGATCTGTGTGGGGTTTTTCCCTGATCCCGCCCGCCCGTAAGTGCTAGTTTGGCCAATCAAGATGGAGAATAGTATTTTGGTGTAAGGACATATGTTTGTTAGCATGCAAAATGTACCCTGTAAAACCCAAGTAAAACAATAAAACCCGTGGGAGAAATGCATGCAACTTCTAAGAGTATTATCCAATGTGTCACTAATAAAACTCCTCTTCATTTAAGGTGATGTGAATTCACTCTCAGGGGGGTCCCTCAATGTCCTTACACTGCCTAGAAGCTACAAATCTGCAAAATAAGTGTTAGGACAATGAAAGATGACAGAAAACTAATTGAAAGCAAGCAATTGCTCATTGTTTTGAATGCCCAAAATGTTAAAATATGTGCGTAAGATGAATGTAATTAGTATCTAGCATGCAAAACAACTCAAATCTATGATGTAACGTTGAAGAACAGTGGGCAGAAAAGTCATTTTATGTTGTGCCATAAAAATCAACAAACTAAATATTATAACTATTAACAACAATGTTTGTTCAAACTTTGGCACGCAAATAAATGCCACCAAAGAAATTGTTTAAAAAATTGTTGATAATGGTGTGAGATCTCTTTAAAACCAGCTCACTAAAAATGGAAATTGAGAAATAGAAGGCACTTCTAAATGATATATTTCACCTAGATAAAAGGCTAAGAACTTCTAAATTATTGCACAAAAACACAACATCAAATACCATCAAACCCTGAGAGCTGGATATGAGCATAACAAAGCTTTATTCTGCATAAGGTTGATTGCACCAAAGAGATGGGCAAAGAACTAGTGCAATGATATTCCCTGCACAAAAATAAGAAGCTAGAAGAGGAGAAAACATGAGAGAGAAAGAGAGCCCTAGCTGAAGAAAATCCGACCAGAAAAAGCACTCTCTCCTTTCATAGGTTTCAAATATCTTTTAGGTCAAGAGAGAGAGGACACATGAGTCATGCAAAGAGGAGCTTCTCTGGGTTAGAACTCCGATGAAGTGACTAACAGCCATGCGCACTGATGTGGACTGCTCCTCACTCTAGTCTTCTGAGGGGGCGCATTAGATAATTGATCTTGACCCTAATTTAACTCATAATGATGCCAAATTTCTCATGCATGTGCCATAGATCACTCAAGTGACTCATGCAAACACCTTGTCTAACTAAAATATATCCCTACATGTGCTCCCGAAACTCCAATGATCCATGCATGCACTGTAGTTAACTGCCCCTTTTTCTCAAGTTAATGCATGTGAGTGCATGGGCCATGCAAAATGATCTATATTTGTGCATGTGCCATGTAACACCATGCAAATCCATGCAAATCAAAACTCGTACCCTAAAGATGAAGTATCTTGCATGTTGCCCAAAAAATTAGGAATCTTGCATTGTCATTGGATGTTGTGAACCCTGCTTCCTAAAAAAATAGGAATATTCTCAAAACTTGTGAAACATTTGTATCTGTGCTAAGAAAACATCAATGTACCAATCATATATCCAAACTCAATGGGAACCAATCTTGGCTCTAACAAACTATCTACCTTGGCTCTAACAAACTATCTCTGGAGATGATGTCTAAGTACCAGCCTAATAGACTATGCTAGCTCTTTAGCCCATCTAGATTGCTATGGAGCAAATTTGGGGTTTAAAAATGCTAAGGCATGGAGTGGAACATTAAGATTATCCCACCTTTTGACCACATGCTTGTGGATATGATCATACAAGATGGCATCTTTTGGCTAAACAATATTTTTTTTTGGCATAACATGTTATCCATTTGCTCATACACCTCCCCAATTACTGGTTGATCAATATCTGCAAATCGAATCATGTTATAAATGGGCTTGGTGAACTACAACACATACCTAACACTTTCCCAAAACTAACCATCAAGAACGGTGTCCTCCATCTCCTGAAAATCATGCTTGTCAGATGCGAATGTAGTCCTATTTTTCAAAATCTGCCATGATTCACTTGATACCATACTAGCCAATGCCTCTCTTACCTTGAAAAGGCGCCTAAAGGTGAAGTAATAGCTAGCAAATCTAGTCTTTGCAATCTTCAATAGCTCCAACCTTGAGTGACTGTGGGAAATGTGGTGGACATTGCTATGATTGGTAATAAATCTTACCATGTGCTTGCCTTTCTTGTGCAATGAACCAATCCATCTCTAACCATGGTCCATCTTGATAATGTCATGCATCAAAAGGTTCAATGTGTGAAGTTGAACCAAACAGCCAGACCAAAATATCTTCAGGCATCTATCCTCAATGATTACTCTTATTGCCTTACAATTAGCAACATCATCGGTAATGACTTGGATGACATTGTATGGCCCAATAGATTGTATGGTTTTAGGTAAGGGTTTTGCAATATTAATGTCGGTCTTGAACCGACATAAGTAATCATGGGATGGAAGGAAGATTACACCACTAGCAGACACCCTAAAAATATGTATCAATGGCTTGCCCTTTACATTTGTCCAACCATGAAATACAACGGATACCCCATATTTATTCCAAGCATTTGTGAATTGTCCCAAAGCATTTTGGATCTTGGCCTTTTCCTTGTCAAGTCCCATGGTTCTAGCTTTGTCACACACCCATGGCTCTTGTATCCTTTAGGGGCACCATGGATGGCTTATACCATTTCATGCCAATAGGGTGAGCGAAGAACATTGAATGGTATGCCACATGCATACTGAAACACTTTTGTATCCACGTCGTCCCCCCAACACCTTGGCCAAGGAAATATGCTATTGTTCTACACCCTAAAGCCCTGAATGCATGGGCAAGAATCCACTACTATGGGTGGATGGGCATCGACCATTGAATGGTTTATATGAGTTTGAGGTCTCATGTTCAACCCTTGATTTTTTGGATATGTATTGTGCTTCATCCTCTTCCCTCTTATATTTGGTTGTCTTTTGTTGGCACTTCCGTACAAGTTTTGACTCCTATAGTCTTCTTTTCGTCCCATGGCATCATCCCACATAAATGCTTTGTCACATGGGTATATGAACCTGTGTAAGCTATTATACAATGGGGGCATACAAATTTAGTGGTTCTACCACCTTTCCCTCCTCCAAGCCTTGTGACATATTTCCACAAGGGTGTTGGGTTCTCTTTCGTTTTCTTTCCATCGCCACCATCACTATCATTTCCATCCTCCTCCTCTTCTTTTCCCTACTCTCCATGGTATATGCCACTACCCACTTCTTCATCCTCTTCATCACTTCTCCAAACAACACCACCATAATAAAAAAAGAAACCAAAACGATAAACCACTTTGACATACCCATCTTGCTAGTAGAGAATAACCCTTTGCCTACAATGGAATAAGGGAGAAGGAATGAGAAAGAGTAGGAAAAGAAAACATACAAGCATCCAACCCATAAAATATTCAAGTTTACAAGGGGGAAAAAACAAAAATGAGTTTAGAGCCCACCTCTTTAGCTCTCCAATGGTAGTTGAAACCTATGGCATCCTTCAATCCCCCCTCCAAGATTTGACAAATGGGATCCTTCAATCTCCCTTCCAAGCTCTCCAAGCTCCTCACCAAATCTCCAAATGCACTCCAAGCTCCACAAACCGTGCAAGGATGAATGAAAAGTCAAGAATGAGGAAAAAAGAAGTGGGGGAATGCTTTATAACCCAAGCAAACTCCCCCAACAAGAGAAAAACGCCCTTTCCATCTTCAAGGCGTGGGTTTGCCAAGGGAGCACTGCAAGAGTGATAGGGAGCGTTTTCAGGAGCGATCGGGAACGCTCAGGGAGAAATCATGAGCGCTTAAAGAGCAAACACTTCCGAGTACTCTCGTACAGTGGCAAGAAACATTTTTTGGCAAGGAAGTTCACTTCCTTCGAAAGCGAGCTTCAAGAGCGGGGACAAAGGCACTTTCATGCAGCATAGCTCATACCACCCTAATTTGATCTTCTATAGAATTGAGACTTTATAGGATCCTTGGAAAAAACCTAATGTATTGTGATTCTCATGATACCCAACTATACCGCATTAATATTATTCAGCATATAGGTCAATTGTTTTTGTTCAAAACCATGTGTTATCACCAACCTTGTAGCTGCCTATGCAAGATGGATCCAGGATGGATGGTAGAGGAGCAAGCAACTGAGGAGGTGGAACCAAGACTACCTAGACTCCCAAATGGATGGTTGTCACGTCCATCAAGGCAGCTTTCACTTTATGTTATCTAAGTCCAAGACAACAACGGGGGAGCCCTGGATCTACTCCCGACAGGAGAGATCAGACCTAGACACCAGAACAGATCAAATGTGGCTTTGAGGTACGTAAGGTGTAAGGTAAATGGAAACCCTAGCTTTAGGGTTTAGGTACTAGCAACTGATGGAGATGATCACTGTCTTGGGAAACATAACTGTGACAGGGTGAGCAAGGACAGAGTTGGGACTGTCTAGTACCAAGGAGACAGACTCAGTGAAAGATAAGAAAGTAGCAGGTAACTTGAGTTATCAAGGAATGTTGGCAAAGAGAACGAGAGTAAGGTCAAGTTAGGGCTAGCGCTAGAGATAGGAGATCAATGCCTTTCATGCATTGGGCAATGGAGTCAATATCAGCACAACGTTTCAGTGAACCCACCTGGGATATACCCGGATCTATGGACCCAGAAAAGGATTTGGCCCGGAAGATTCAGGTTATAGGAAAATCATCAGAAGGAGGGCTAGCGCTAGGGTTTGGAGAGGCAGATCTGTAGATCTAGAGCCACCAGGAGACTATCAGCTTAGCGTTGGAGGAGAAATGAGATCATGATGGCTCGATCTACAAACCCAAGTCAGAAAACTGCAAGAAAAATCAAATCTGGAAAAGTCAAAATCTGATGAGGGGGGCTAGGAGGTTGAAAGTCAGTTTTTCAGATCTAGGGCAACCTGGCAGGAACTAGCTCAGCATTGGGGGTGTTCTGGAGTGCTAAGGCCCTAATCTATCAGCCTAGCCTGTCAGATTTCAGAAAGAGTAAACTCCGGAAAAGTCTAGTTTTCAGTGAAGGTGCTAGGGTTGTTTTCAGTCTAAAACTCATATCTAGGTCAACTGCCATGAATTTGGACAATGTTGAGGGTGATTTGGACTATGTGGGACCCGATCTATCAGTCTATGAAGTCAGAAATTAGAAAAAGTCAAAACCCTAGCAGGTCAAATTTTCAGTGGGGGCGCTATGCAGTTTTCAAGCTAAAAATCAGATCTAGGTCAAACCAGCAGGAATTTGACCAGTGTTGCAGTAGATTCAGTGAAGGGGAGGCCCAATCTATGAAACCCAGCAGTGGTTCGGCCAAAGATCGGACGATTCCCATATTTAGTACTTTTTAGGGTTTTTTAGTATTTTAGGAATTTTCAGAAAAATGGAAGGAAAAGCAGGTACAATGGATTCAGATCTGTTAAAGAGAAGAGAGTTACCTGTTGGATCGTACCTGGAAATGCTTGTAGAAGTCTTAACAATGATGATCCTTGCTATCCCGATCAATTCTAGAAGATCCAAGTGATTTCTATAACGGATGTAAGCCCCAAACCACCAATGCGCCCCCTACCCTGCATGAGCAAACGTCAACAATATTAGATTTGCCAATACAAGATAAAGAAACCAAATGCTCCAGGAAAGTAAAACGAAGTAATCATAGATCACATTGAAACTAATGAAAACCCCATGATCCAAGACGAAGAAAACTAAACGAGTTGAGGTCCCCCTGCAAAAACGCTTCAGCCAAAATGCCCTCCTGTAGACAAGACAATGATAGCAGAAAAATATAGATCTCACATGAATTTCCACAATGCTAGGAAGCAGAAGACTATCCAATCACCATTTGAGAACATCAGATGCAAAGCAGATCCCGAATATATCCACGGAAAAATCTTTCTATTAATCAGATCCGAGAGCCAAATACCCCTTACAAATGAGAAGCTCTCTCCTTTAAATAGAAATGAGAGAACCAAAATCCTAACCCCTTTCAAAACGAGTGGCTAAGATTAAAAGATAAAATATTCTAATCAATGGTTGAGATGAGCTCAACATACAATACATGGATCAATATAACCATAAAGTACCAAAGTGGACTAAATCACCCATAAAGAGGGTACCCCACTCAACAAGAAATAAATGAAGCACATGGTGGGTCCAAGGAGTGTTGACTAACTCCCTCTGGGTGTCCCCATGGCACAATAAAATAATATAATATTTTAATTCTTTGACTTTGTGCCTCCTTGAGGAAATCGTGAGCCTCCCAAAAGCTCCAGAAAATAATATAAAAATGCCCAAAAATAGGTGTGGGCCCAATCAGGTGCTGCAACTACTGGAGAAGGTGTGGAGGACATCACTCTCATCATTATGACTCATCCCATGTCATTTCCTTGCCTCAGTAGCCCAAATCGATTTCTTCAATAGCCATTTAATCATTTTTTAATCTGCCTCAGGAAACATGAACCTGCCAAAACAGCCTCCTAGGGTGCCTGCGTTGTCAAACTGAGCCCACCAAGATTTCTGGGATGGGGGTACTATGGTACAAACAAATGGCTGCACCCCCTATGCCCATACAACAGATCCAACTGAAACATCTCCCTGCTCAAACATATCAACCTGTGAAGAAAAAGTGCATCAGAAAGGCAGAATGAGCCTGATCATATCTGCAAGTGCCCGAAACTAGAAATAAACTGTCTCATTAGACTCGAAGAGTCCAGATCCATCTAAGGTGTATACTCATACCCCTCACAGGTCTCTATTTGATCATCAACCATATCCAATAAACAATACAACCATCTGTAAATGATCGGACACCAATAATAACTCAGACTATCATCCATCTACTGCAAGTGCTAAAAGGCTAAGACATGCTCTACAACTCATTCAAGCAACAATCACAACAAGTAGCAGTCATTTCACTGGCGGTACATCAACCAATACATATATAAGGCTTTATTTATTATTACTCAGACTAGACTTTCAGGACTATACTCATTTCATAGTTGTAGCCAATTTGCTAGTGAAGGGTAAAGGATGAAATTTACCAGGCTAGGGCAAAGGATGACTTCCTACTTAACATCATGACACTTTGGAAATGGAAAGAAAACACTCACTAACACCAATGTCGGACAAACAACAACACAAGGAATGGCAGTGCCTCACAAATGGTTGAGTTGTTTAGAGAGTGCTTATTCAACTTAAGCATCATGTCTACATCAAGTTAGATCCAAGTTCATTAGGACCATCAATTTTATTTCCATGGCCTTTTTGGCCTATATGACCCTTTGGGACTTCACCAGTGTTTAAAAGCACAGCTAATCGCAACTTTCATCTGGGACATATTTATATTTATAAGGTCAGCAATATTTGGATAGAGCATATTTTTAACCATTGCTTTTTTGGACCTTTTCTTATACCCTTCAAGGGGTATTTTAGCATTTCATTGCTCTTGCCCTTTTTCACATATGTTAAGAAACACAGTTTAGCATTTTCATTTTCCATGGGCGCATATATAATATTTCCAATATAAGTAGTACGTGAAGCTTTCACTTTTAGCCAACAACATCTCAAGTGACCAAGGGAAGTTCTGCATAGTGCCCAACATCAGGACAACCAACCAGAATGATTTAGGCATACAATCCAACTCACCAAAGGCAAGTTTTATCACCAACTCAGAGCTGAGACACAATATAAACAGGGAAGCTTGTCCAACAAAGGTTCTAGCAGGGGAAAAGATCCTCCATGCCATAAGTCAAGAAGTCAATCGGGTTGAAAACTAAACTGGAAGGTAATGGATGGGTGGAGATAGTGAATGATGAAGCCAACACTAGCAAGCCAAAACAATGGTGGGAATGACTACCTCTATTCTCCCTAAGGAGGGCAAAACCAATGAGTATAGATCAAGAACTTCCAAGTCTAAGTAGGGACATCAATACATAATACAAAATACATCCCAAGTCCATATAATTATGACCACCAGATCATGACACCACATGTTAATACATGTCACCAAAATGAGTATAAGAGCAATGATAACCATAACACAATATAAAAAGCTGAGTCATAATCATGCAATATAATCCATCTAAAACATCATCTATCCAATGAGAAAGCACTGATATAAAACTGGGCATCAATAACTGCTCTATAATGACTAAATGGCTACATCGGTCCTCAAATCTGTAATGACAATTAGTACAATAGTCCACTAATACAATAATGATCCGTCAAAATTGCTCATCTCAGCATCTCATATGTAAGAGATCTGGCTGAAAAATGTACTGTGTCTGAAAAATAGAATATGGTAGCCTGGCTACTATATATGTGATAACACCATGTTGATGTAGTGTATTGTTTAAAGTGTCGATTTTTGTGGTTTGGATGTCGATAAGGTGTTCTTGTAACCTGACCTTTCTTCTTCATACATGAAATATTTACTTGATTCTCCTTTTGTAGTATGTCTTCTTTGCACACTTGTGTCACCTTGTTGATCATCAAATGTTTATTGGTAGAGATATTTAGATTTCCAACCACTTGTAGCTTGGCATCTAAAGAAATCCCTACTGTATCTTTAGATTTGTAATGTCAAATGGATCTGTATTGACTCCTTTCTCCATGTTTGGACTTTCACATCTAACGACATCTCTATTTCAATAGGATTGGTCATTGTTTCTTTCTTGATCAGTGATTCTTTTATGATAGATTGCTCTTACTTGTTATGCAGCGACTTCTTCTCATTCATTAGCTTCTTAATTTGTGTAAGTAAGCTTTGATTATGAACCTTTAAGTGTGAAAGTTCTTCATCATTCTCTGGATTTTCAGCGTTATCCTTGAGATCTTAGTTTTCTTATTTCTCCTCTTTTAATCCTTTGATTTGCTCAAACAACCTCTAATTAAGGTTTCTTAGGCTATAATAAGCTTCTTCACCTTTTTACTATGTTGCACAAGTTTTTAAAACACGGGTACATTGGGTATGTGGGTACAAGTATCAAGTACAACTAGAAGCTTTGCCCAAATTTGCAAAAACATAGGGTTGGGAGTGGCAATAATATATATTAATTTTTTGAAATATATTTAAAAAAATTAAAGAGTTAAAAAAACATAATTGATTAATTTCATAGCTTAAACTATTTTAGCCTCTTAAGCCTATAGTAGTGTCATGAAAGTCAATCCTTTTAAATTTGCTCACTCCTCTAGGTCCACATTATACAAAAATTGAGTTTGTGTGACCTGAAGTAAACCCTAATTATGCATGACTCTAGTGTCATGGTATGTTTTGTAAATTTGGCCTGCAACTTTATCCCATTGTATGACTTTGTAATGGCAAATTGGAAATATATATGTGTGTGTATACAAAGTACCAATAGCTTCATAAATCATAAGATTCAATCTTTTTCTAATTCCTTGTTCCAACTCCATCTCTATTATTGCTCCTAAGAGTGCTTAGTATTTGGGTGCCTCTGCGTTTTTTTTATGGTAACTACTACTTCTCATGTGAATGAACTTGAAATACAAACTTTCAAAGTCTTCAGTATTTTGAGTTCGACGTGGTTTATGATCCTAAATTGTTATATCAATCAATATGAACAATGTAAGCTAGCTATAAACATTTGAGACATGAATTAAAGTTGTTCGATATCTTAATATTGTAGAAAGATCCAAGTTTATTCACTTAAGTACACTGGTAGCTTATGTTTTGAGTGTGAATGGATCTAAACATTTAAAAGGTGTGATCCCTCTTAATTTATACAACTTTGAAAAATTTTAAAATGACATTATTGATAGATTCAATTAAAATTTTTATTGTTGGTGATTTCTTGGTACAATAAACAACAATCATTCAATTGATTTTCGACATTTTTCTTATGATTTGGGCTCCACATGGTCGAGAGCTTGTAGAAGCCCTTTGTCTGTTTAGGAGCTTCAGACAGACAAGGAGCTTCTTCAAGCTCCCAATAAAAAGGGAGCGGCTAAAGCAAGTTCCCAAAAAGCTCTCGAAAAGCTCCCAAGCTCCCAAAGAAGCTCCCAACAAAAAGGGGATGTTTCATACCAACTCCCAAACTCCCAGGAGCGGGGAAACACCAAGTACGGGTTGTCAAAATCTTGGGAGCAGTACCCATGCAACTATGCCTTTTTATAATAACTTCTTGTTAAAAATTTTCTCAAGACCTTGATTCTCTTGTTTTAACTTTTGAATACACCCCCAGAACGTTAGAGGGACCAGCTCCAAGCAGATTTGATGCAGGGCGCTTCCCACTCGTTAGATTCCTTCCCAGCCCAGCGAAACAATCAAAGATCCATCAAAAGTTTCTTTCCTTCAGCCTCGAATGCTAGGAGTATTCCCCACTCCTACGCCCCCCCAACCCCCACAAGATCATCCACCAAGACACTTCAGTGGCTCCAAAGGACTTTGATAATGGTAGTGCGCCGATGCCCCGATCGCCCCCATCATCGTTGGTCATTCAGCTCCAACGTTCTTGACTTCATCAACCTCATTGTTTGTCTTCACCTACATCACCATGCCTTATAATAGATTTATACATGTTTATGAGGACATCTCACTACTTGTATCTTTCTCTTTTTATTTAACTCTATATTAGGTTTAGTTTCGACATCATCTAGGAGTTGTGTTTGCACTCCCACATTGTACTCATACTGTTTGTATCCTTTTAGTCCCATTGACCTACTTTTGTGGTCATTCGTTGGACATTAATAAAATTATCTTATCTTCTTCATTTTGTGCTAATTCTTTATTAAGATTTTTGGGAGAAAAAATACTTCATCTTTTTCAGTGATAACTTTGTCACATTCCTTTTCTCGATCCTACAACTTTTGTATTGACTTCTATCTATCTTGAAGGATCATTTCTAATACATCCTTCAAGTCTTCTGATGAGGGCACTTCTGAGCATGGCTTCATTGTAATGTACCACAATGTTATTTTCTTCTTATAAAAGAATGTCAAAAACCTTCACCGTGTTTAAGATGAAAGTACCCAGTATTTCTCCCCTATGCGAACCTAGAATTATATCAATGGCTTTATAAAACATGGATGTGACATTGAAATTGGATATGAATATATAATCATTAATTCTTAATAATAAATCATTTATTTCATATTGGTTTTTGTTCCCAAATTGTAACGTTTCCTTTATGCTCATCTCAAGAATCAATAATTGATTGGCCACATCAACACTAATGTGATTCATGTTGTCACTCAGGCAAATAGAAATGTTAACAATTTTTCCTTGAATAGTCCCTTTGATTTTTAATTATGTCACACAGGGGTTTTCAATACCTTCATAAGTAAACTTTCCTTCCTTTTTCAGATTAAAATCCAGTTCTTTTATTTCTTGAAATAAATATTAAATATTTAAGATTTAATATTACCTTGGTTTATATTCTTCTTTGAAATTTAGATGATATGTTTAATGTACCCTTATTCCCTTAGTGTAGTTGACCAAGGGCTATTTGTTTTTTCATAGATCACTTCAATAAGGATATACTTTACCTTAACTTCACCTTTAACATACCCTTCACTCCTAATAACCCTTTCCAATTATTAATCTTCATGGTATTAGTCGACTTACCTTTAACATACCTTTCACTCTAATAACCCTTGCCAATTATTACTCTTCACAGTATTAGTTGACAGAAAATAGGAAGGTGATGAATTTTATTTCTCTTTATTAAAAAAATACCTCCTTTTCCTCTTCTATACCCTTAGAATTTAATGATTCGCTTAACCTTCTTGTCTTTTTGGCACCTTTCTCCAATGGCAAAGATACACGTCTTGACTATAGTTGATAAAATCGACAATGTCCCAAAAAAATTTCAGGATGGTGGTTTTTTCGGCCAAAAAAATCGCAAGTTTTACAAAAAATCACGCAACGTGCCATGATAGAAAAAATCGCCAAGGTCGTGGGCTTCAAGGGCAAGTTTGAAAATTTCTAGGTCATTTTCATCATTTAAAAAAAAAAGATTTCTAAAAAATTCATAAGTTTTGTACAAGTGATATTGATGTCAGCAATATTAAATGATAATGTTAAATTCTTAAAGTAAAAGTTACATTCTCCTTATCTTTTATTTTCCATCCTTTTACTTTAATTTTCAACATTCCCATTAATTGTTCTAGGATGTTTGATAGTGGTTCCAACCTCAACGAACTTCATATGCAAAAAGTAGAATTTTAGATCCCATTCAATTCAACAAACTTAATAGTATTCAGGATTTCAGAATTGCAACGTTTCCACTTGATTCTATCATGTATGAGGGTAAGGGATTGAATTTGATAAAGCACATCAAACTGTCTATGTACCTTGATGTTGGTGGTGTTGATGCCTGATTGTTGAAGTTGATTGAACCCCTCTGTCATGAACTTAAAAAAAATAGCCTTCATTCAAGCAAAATCACTTATTAAGCATAGGAAACTTTTTCTACCTTATTTTAACGCTTGGATTAGGAAGTTTCATCAAAATTATAGAGTGTTGACTAATGTCCCTAGAGGATCAACTTTGAGATTCGATGTAGAGGCAAGGGCTAGAGCCTAGAGGAGGAGGGATGACCAATGCTCCAACCGATGTTCAAACTTCCAAAGTTCCAATATTTGAAACTTTGACGTATCAATTTTTTATTTGGCATCCACTACATCAGATATATCAGTGCCTTATCCATATGTATGTGCCAATGTGTTTATCTATTGTTGTTGCTTTATATGTTTCAGATCCTGAGAAAAATGAATATATTTTGTATTTTTTAATGTTTGTCGCGGTTTGCCGATTTTTTCGTTGATGTTGCCGAGAAGTTTTATTCGAGACCCTTGTCGATGTCATTTTAGAGTTCCCCAACAAATATTAGGTGCTCATGGTGCTATGATTCCTAGCGTTTGGCAATGATGCTACCATTTATCAATATTTTGCATTCGATATCCTTAACGGTGGTGGTGCTGTGATTTATCTTCAGCATTTATATTATATATCAATTATAATGAAATGATACAAGAGACAGCTCGATAATTATTCAATAGTTACGAAGATGCTTTTAAAAGGGCAGCTCATTGGGTATATGCCAATTCGATTTATTTTAACCGCCTTTCAAATAATGGCTTATCCTATTCGAACCGACAACCTTTTGATA
The DNA here is from genome assembly GCA_001517045.1 of Pseudotsuga menziesii. NCBI lineage: Eukaryota > Viridiplantae > Streptophyta > Pinopsida > Pinales > Pinaceae > Pseudotsuga > Pseudotsuga menziesii. Next base: position 405,861 of record LPNX011004969.1, on the reverse strand, counting down.
ATATATTGAAACCTTCAAACTGAAGGGAACTACCACTGGTCCAGGTCAATAACTAGACCGCCTATAGCCACAGATCATAGGTTGTGCATAAAACAAGAATCAACAATCTAACCATCCACAATTTTTTCATTGGCCAACCCCAAATCCTTATCACTTCAACGAAAACATATATGTCCTTTACCATGAGCCATGGATCTGGTATTCTCTCTCTAGTTCTTATTATTTTAGTGTTGTTGTAATTGTAACTTCGGAAGATATTATGATGTATATTACTATTGTATATTGGTGTACCCCCATCGGAGATTTGTTTCCCTCCTTCCAAGATGTCATCATTGTGTATGATCATTGAGGTAAACCCTTTGTTGAAAGGTTGGGGCAATAGTCCCCAAGTTAAATAAAGGAAAATGTATTTGTGCTAGTATTCCTAGGTAGGTCAGCCCCAAGAGGTTACCTGGTCAACCTAGTTAGTTAAGTTAGTTACTCAACAAAAGAATATAAATAGGAGGCACCCTCCTCATTTGACACACACTCATCCACTCTCTCATGTGCTCATTAGGAGAGAGAGGGCAATGACGAGGAAGAGAGAGAGTTGCAGAAGACATATTGTTTTTCGGTTGTTCCATATTGTGATCTTGTCTTTGTGACAGAACTATTCTGAGGAAGTTTGCGAGGTTTTCTCCTTTATGGTTTCCCCGATGAAAATCTCAGTGTCTTCTGTATCTTGTGTATCTTTGATATCTTGTTGTGCTTGTTATTCTTTCACATAAGGATCCTAAGTGAATTAACTTAGAAAAACCAACATGGTATCAAAGCCACTCTGAAAGAAGGCACTATGTAGCCCAAATACTGCTACAATGGCAGCGACTAGAAATTAGGGTTTCATGTTTGAAAACCCTAGAAGACAAAATCTAGTCATCTTGGGTCTTCCGCTATAACTCGAGATTATAGAAGGCTTAGAAGCTGAAACTTGGACAGGCCGAAGATGAAATATTGTTGTACCTTGTGTGCGAGCTTCAGCCACAAATTCGTTATACTTTAGGAGATATGATTCCTCAAAATCAAGGTTCCATCCTCCTCTAGGATCATGTCTCAAACAAGAGACCTAGGGAGAATTGTTATATCTCAAGCTAGGAAGGTCCAAATCAAATTTCACAAGATGTTGCAGATAGGGCACAGACTAAAGTTTCTGTGGTCTGAGTTTCGGACCCCGAAGGTGAAACAGTGATGCGTGGTATTCCGTACAAATTCGCTATGTCGAACCAGTCTTCAAGCAAGTCACCTTGGGAAACTTAGCATAAGTTCCACTTGGTGAATCCAATTCTGCTCTAACCTGTGGGGTTGGAAAAAAGATAAACCAAGCTATCTCAGGACAAAGTTTTAGACCTTGAGGCACAGAAATTTCGGAGATATAACAGAATCAACATCAGACAATTCAGCAAAAGAAATTGGAGAAACTAGGGCTTCTTGTTCCAGGCACTTCCCTCCACCAATCAGTTAAAAAAGGAAGACCATCAAACTCGCCCTAGTAGGGCACATATTTCTATGGAATAAGTTTCTCATTTTGTGGAATTTCAATTTTTTACTTCAGGACACTGCGGGAAGAAACTAGGGCATCAAGTTTCGAAGGCTTCCCACCACAGTTTTCAGAAAATGAGTACATCAGACAACTTGCCTTGAAGAGACGCATCTTCCTGTCCAATCAGAAGTTTGAAGTTCTAAGTTTGAAAAATTAGGGTTTCTCTGACAAACCCTAGATCAGCCAGCTCCAAAACCAGGTCAGACACCTCAAATCGGTAAGATCTAAATCTTTGCTATTTCCATTTGAGGTTCTCTTTACAAAATGACTAATCACACCCAACTTGATGATAAGCTTGGGGGAGATGGCAACTTCCGAGCATGGAAATATAGGATCTCCCTGATCCTTGAAGAAAATGACTTGGATCAGTATATCAGTAAGGAAGTTCCAAAGCCAGAGGGAGATGAGGATAAGGCTACTCATAAGAAGAACTTGGTTAAGGCCAAGAGAATCATTGCAGATTCTATTAAGGATCATCTCATGTCACATATGTCATCCTTGAAGACACCGAAAGGAAGTGTTCGATGCTTTGACAAAGTTCTTCAAAGGAAAGAACATCAATCGGAAAATGACATTGAAGAACCAGTTGAAGAATGTGAAGATACAAAACTCAGAGACCATGCAATCCTACTTCACAAGGGTTGCTCAAATCAAGGAACAACTTGAAGCAGCCGAAGAGAATGTTGAAGAAGGATAGATTGTTCTAACCACCTTGAATGGCCTCCCAAGATCATGGGATTCATTCATTCAAGGAATATGTACAAGAAGGAAGTTGATCTCTTTCAACAGACTATGGGAAGAATGCACACAAGAAGAAGCTCAGCTCATAACAAGAGAGGAGAAGATGGAAGCAACTGAAGATCAAGCTCTCACAGTTCACACCAGAAGAAATCATAGAAAGAAGGAGGACCAGAAGAAATCATAGAAAGAAGGAGGACCATCATCACAACAGAAGGAAGACCATCATCACAACAGAAGAAAGGGCCATCATCACAAAAGACAAAAGGATTTCAGAAGAGATCCTTCAAATATTAGATGCTACACTTGTGATGAGAAGGGACACTACTCCAGAGGCTATCCTAGAAACAAAGGCTCCTTCAACAAGAAGTCAAATAAGAAAAGATATCATGCTCACACCGCTGAAGATGATGAACCAACTAATAAAAGATTCAGAGAAGAAAAGGAAGATTCCTCAAGTGATGAGGAATATGAATTCTACTAGTGAAGACGAAGATCGTACTCTTATCCATCTCAATATTTGGATAAGAAGGAATGCAGTTGTAAATGAAGAAGTGACACTCATAACCAATACACGGGTTCCCAAAATCAGATGATGAAGTAGAAGGCTCTAGTTATTCTTGCAAGGACATAAGGATCAAGAAGGAGTCCACCCACCAAACAAACAAAGATAAGTGTTGTTGTTTAGTTGTGTACATGTTTATATTCAGTTGATGTATTATGCATGCTTGAGTGCTTGCATTTATGAACAGTATACTACTGACTTACATGTGATGGGTAAGGAGCCTATGGTGTTGTACAACATTCCATTGCTACTTATCTAGAATGAAACCTCTTTGCTGACATATTGGGATTAGTGCACAATCTCAATAATGTTATGGTAGAGATGGAAGGCATCTAGAAAGTTACCATATACGAGATATGAATGAATGTTGTAGCATTGGCTAAGATAGTTGCATGACTGTGTGATATTAGAATTTGTCACTATTAATATGATTCGGAAATTATGAGATGCTTCTAGTCATGCAACTGAATTTGACTTGTAGGAAAGATTGTGTACAATCACCTACAGGAAAAGAAGGATGAGACTTGTTCCAAAGAACAAGTGACAACAGTTCAGCTAGAAGATTCACTCCAACAAACATACATGAAGAGGAACCTAAAGCTCCTAGGGTCAGAGACACCATGGCGGAAGAAAGAGCTTCAGAAGAATATAAAGAATCATGATACAACCTAAAGAGAACGGTAGATCCACCTCGAGAGATGAAGACCATCTTGGGCACGGGAGATCATCCAAGATGCAGAATAGTGTGACGATACTTCCAAAGAAAGTAAGAGACCTCGAACACACTCCAATTATGTGGCAATGTTGAGTCACATCATTGATGCAGATCCTTCCAGCTATGAAGAAGTAGCCAAGAAGAAATGAAAGGAGACTATGATCAAAGAGTACCAGTTGATCAAGAAGAATGATGCCTAGGATGCGGTTCCAAGACCTGAAGGAAAGTCCGTAGTGTCTTCTGTGTGGATCTACAAGATCAAGCATGCAGCAAATGTTAGCATCGAGGGATACAAAGCAAGGTTCGTGGTTTCTCTCAAAAAGAGGGAGTAGACATGGCATACTCCATTGACCAGACACACTTCTCCAGTGAAGTAGAAGTGTATATCGAGCAGAGAACCACATGTGCGCAGAATGTTGAAATATTGTAACTTCAAAGAGTATTATAAATGTATTTTACTGATGTAACCCATGGGAGATGTTTTATTCCTCCGTCAGGATGTTACTATTGTATTTGGTCATCATAGAGTCATGAGGTAAATCCTCCGTTGTAAGTCGGGTCAATAGAACCCTCCAGAATATAATATAATATTGTTTTGTGTCTTCCTAGGTGAAGTCGGCCTAGTAAGTTTGTTGGGGCCGACTTGATTAGGGAAAAAGTCAAGTGAAAGAAAGAGTATAAATAGAGGATGTGTGTTCCTCATTTAACACACACACACTCACCTGTGTATAGCGCATAGGAGAGAGAGAGAGACATAATAGAAAGGAGGAAGAGCACCTGTTTGGAGTTTTATCTTTGTACTTTCGATACGTCTATATAGAGAAAGTTTTGTTGGGTTTTCTTCCCCTTGAGGGTTTCCCAGGATAAATCTGTGTCTATCTTATGGTTGTGTTTCTTTCAGTGATCCTACATATGCTATTATTGTAACATTGAATTGAATACTAATGATATCTAGCTAAGCATATGGAATCTTAACATGGTATCAGAGCTAGCCTGAATAGAACAGCGTTTACAAGGTGAAACTCTCTCTACTCTCTCTCCGGCAAGAAATTAGGGTTTCTGTCAAAGTTGGAATTTTAAAGATCTGATTGCATAGAAAGTTGCGCCTCCCTAGAGCGCATCTATAGAGCCTTGGATCGAAGTTTTTGAGTGGATAGATCTTTGGGAAAGCCAAACCCTAGTTTGGCCCTAAACGAGAAAACTATAAAAACTAATATCTTGCAAGACAATTTGAAGGGTGAAGATTTGGAATCTCCAGAAACCAAGTGTACCAATCAACTCGCCTCAGTCAAGCACATCTCCTGGTAAGGACAGTTTTGTATTTTGAGAAATTTCATTTTTAATGACCTCTTGGATAAGATGGCCCCAAGCACAAAAGCTTGAGGACAAGTTAGAAGGCATAGAAAACTTTCGAGCATGGAAATATAGGATTGGTCTCATTTTCAGAGAGAATGATCTTGATAAGTACATCAAAGAAGAAGTTGCATAACCAAAAGAAGATGAAGCTAAGGAGAAGCACAAGAAGGACCTGATCAGGGCTATGAAGATCATTGTTGATTCCATCAAAGATCACTTGATTCCTCAACTGTCATCCAAAGAGACCCCAAACGAAATGTATGATGCCCTATCCAGAATGTATGAATGAAGAAACATCAACAGAAAGATGAATTTGAGAGCTCAATTGAAAAGTACCAAGATGAAAAAAGGAGAATCCATCCAAGACTACTTCACAAGGGTCTCCCAGTTTAAGGAACAACTAGAAGCCATTGGAGACTCCCTTGATGAAGATGAACTAGTTATCACTGCTCTCAATGGTCTCACTAGACCTTGGGATTCATTCATACATACTATGTGTGCCAGAAAAGAAAGGTTGAAGTTTGACATTGTATGGAAAGATTGCATCCAAGAGGAAGCTAGAGTAGCCAATAGAGAAGCTCTGTTGAAAGAAGATGATCAAGCCCTAGCCACCCATACCAGAAGGGGAAGAAGCCAACCTAACTTCAAGAAGGAAAGCCACAAGGAGTCTAGACCTCCCAAGAGGTTCCATAGGAAAAGATAAAACAGTCAAAGGAAAGACTACTCCCAATTTCAATGTAACAATTGTCACAAGATAGGACACATTACTAGAGAGTGTGCATTGAAGAAAGAAGCATATCAAAATAAGAACAAAAGACATCATGCACATATAGTTGATGAAGAAGAAGAGGAAGAAGGGCCTCAAAGAAAACTAGTAAAAGTAGAAGATGCAGAAGAGCATGTATTATTCTCTGCACTCTCTAGGTCTGTGACACCTGGAGAAGATACATGGCTTATTGTGGTGCTTCAAAGCACATGACAGGACAAAAGAAAACTTTGTCAAAACTTGAAGAGAAGAACTCTCTTCAGAAAGTATCATTAGGAGATGACTATCAATATCCTATCAAAGGTATTGGTGAAGCAAGCTACAAGCTTGATTCTGGAACCCCCATGAAGATGAAGGAAGCCCTACATGTACTAGGTTTAAAGAAGAACGTGCTTTCTATCTCTTCATTAGATAAGAAAGGATATAGGGTTGCATTTATAGATGGACAAGTACTTATGTGGTCCAAAGGAAAATCCATTGAAGATGCAGTTGTCATTGGTGAAGAAGGAGGATTATATAAACTCAAGGGACATTCAAAAACAACCCTTCTTCATGAAACCACTAGCCCATGTTAACTATGGCATAGGAGGCTTGCTCACATCAACTACAAGGGATTACCCTATGTGAGCAAAGTCGTAACAAGCTTACCAGATTTGAAGATCGATCATGAAGGCACTTGCAAAAAATGTCAAGAATCCATTTCTGACAAGTGAAAAAAAGAATAAAGGTACGTTGGAATTAACTCATTCTGATGTATGTGGTCCAATGCCCTCCACATCGTTGAGTGGTTCTGAATATTATGTCACATTTATTGATGACTATTCAAGAAAGACATGGATATACTTGTTGAAAACAAAGGATGAAGTATTCGAAAAATTCAAGGAATTCAAAGCCTTGATAGAGAATCACTCAGAAAGAAGAATCAAGATACTCAGAATAGACAATGGTGGAGAATATACTTCAAAAGAATTTGAAGTCTTCTGTAAAGAATCTGGAATCAGGAGGGAACTAACCACTCCCTATAATCCTCAACGGAATGGTGTTGCGGAAAGAAAGAATAGGACCATTATGGAAGCAGTGAAGACAATGATACATGATCAAGATCTTCCTATGCATCTATGGGTCGAAGCAGCGAGAACATCAGTTTATGTACAAAATAGAATATCCCATAGTGCCCCTGGATTTAAAACTCCAGAAGAAATGTTCACAGGAAAGAAGCTTGAAGTAAGTCATCTCAAAATATTTGGATGTCCAGTATGTGTTCACGTTCCAAAAGAAAAGAAAACTAAGTTGGATCCTTCCAGAAAGAAGGGAATATTTGTTGGATACTATGAAGTCTCCAAAACCTTTAGAACATACATTCTGGGATTCCATCACATGGAGATTAGAAGGGATGTAACATTTGATGAAGAAGCAGCTCTCAAAACATCCAGAAAGTGCCAGCATGAAGAAGTATATGAAGAAGATATACCTTCCAAAAATATAGAAGCTGCACCCTCCCCTGAAAATGAAGCATCAGAGGACCATGATATGCTAGAACCTCAAGAACCTCCTACTATGAGTATATCACGTAAGAAAAAGCCTGCTTGGGTAAGAGAAATCATACAAGAAGCAGAGAAGTATGGAGCTCCAGAAGGCTCCACAAGAACAAGCAAGAGATCAAAGCCATTCTCTAGTTATGTAGCTTTGATGTGTGACCTTGTAGATCAAGAACCTACCAGTTATGAAGAAGTTGTACAGAAGAAAGAATGGGTAGAAGCAATGACAAAAGATTACCAGTTAATAATGAAGAATGATGTTTGGGATATAGTTCCCAAACCAGAGGGAAAGAGTGTGGTATCTTCCAAGTGGATCTACAAGATAAAGCATGCAGTTGATGGAAGTATTGAGAAATACAAGGCAAGATTTGTGGCTAGAGGATTCTCTCAGAAAGAGGGAATTGATTATTAAGAGACATTTGCGCCAGTAGCAAGATACACTTCAATTAGAAGTTAGAACCATCATGGCACTTGCATCCATGATGAAGGGAATTTACGCCAGATGGATGTGAAGACAGCCTTCCTGAATGGTGTTATTGAGGAAGAAGTGTACATAGAACAACCACAAGGATTTGAAGTCGAAGACAAACAGACTCACGTATGTAAGTGGAAGAAGGCTCTATATGGACTGAAACAAGCTCCTAGAGCTTGGTATGGAAGGATAGATAGCTTCCTAACGAGCTTGGGCTTCACCAAAAATTGTAGAATGCAAGAAGCTCACTGAAGAATTCGAGATGAAAGATCTTGGATTGGTGCACTATTTTCTAGGCCTGAAAGTATGGCAGAGGCCAGAAGGAATCTTTCTCAACCAAGGAAAGTATGTTGTGGAAATCTTAAAAAGATTTGATATGATGGAGTGTAAAGCCAATGCCACTCCCATGGATACCAACTTGAAGTTGTTATCGGATGAATCATCAAAATTAGTGGATGTGACTCAATACAGACAGATTATTGGGTCGTAGATGTATCTGACAAATACCAGACCAGATATATGCTTTGTTGTGAGCACCCTGAGTCAATATCTAGTCAAACCTAGACGTGTTCACCTGATAGTTGCAAAGCATGTGATGAGATACTTGAAAGGTACGATAGACTTTGGACTATACTATGATGGAGATCATGACTATAGACTGTATGGTTATATAGATGCGGATTGGCCTGGTAGTACCTCAGACAAGAAGAGCACCTCAGGTGGATGTTATTGTTTGGGATCTGCCATGATCTCATGGTTTAGCTAGAAGCAGTCCAGTGTTGCTCTCAGCACAGCTGTTGCAGAGTATATAGCAGCTTGTTCTGCTAGTTGTGAAGCCATATGGCTCAGAAGTTGATGTCAGGTCTAGTTGATCTAGAGTTAGTTACCGCAGTGATTCTATGTGACAATGAGAGTTGTATAAAGATGACAGAGAATCCAGTGTTCCATGACAAGACGAAGCATATAGAAATCTGGTATTTCCATATACGAGATATGGTACAGAAGGGAGCTATAAAGCTCCAGTATGTGAGTATTGATGAGCAAGTTGTTGATAGATTGACCAAGCCTCTGTCTCAAACAAAGTTTGAATACTTCCATGACAAGCTTGGTGTAGTTCGAAAAGACCTTCCTTGTAAGGAGGAACAGTGAGGATGACATGGGCCCTCCTCGGAAAGGAGCAGGTCGATGATATGGACCCTCCTCGGAAAGGGGGAGCAGGTCGATGATATGGACCCTCCTCGAAAAGGGGGAGTAGGTCGATTATATGGACCCTCTTCGGAAAGGGGGAGCAGGTCGATGATGTCCAGGGATTGTATCATCCCTGGACACTATGTCCTAAAGTGAGAGGGATTGACCATCCCGTAAGTAGAAAAGAATTGGCCGAGAAAATAGAAAAGAATATGCAGTCTTCAGGCAAGTCCAACATTCCAGGTTACACTAGGGGAAACACTTCCTACAACAAAGAGACTAAGGGTAAAGCCGTTGAATCAGAAGAAAAGGGAACTTCTTAAGATCCCATGGAAAAGGTGGCGGACATGATAAAAAACTTCGTTACTAGTCAAAACCAACAAATGGCCAATCATGTTGCACAATTGAACCATATGCAAAATAGAATAATCACAATGGAAAGGAATAATGGACCTAGAAACTTTCAGCCCAAGCAAAATCAGATGTATCAAAAGAAAGTTCCTCGGCAAGAGCCTAGGATTCCAAACCAGTTAGACTCAGCTAACATGGTAGAAGAAGTATTTCAATGGTGTAGACCTTGTGAACAATTCCACCAAGAAAGCACTTGTTATGTTGCAAACCAGGTTATGGAACATGGACTTCTCGAGATCAGTAATCAGAAAACAACGTCAAGCGGGTCTGATTATGTGTACATGGTAGGCTAGGCCTACCCTTTATTAAACCAAGATTGGCAGCAAGCCACGGATTACAATTATAAGAAGGACCTCCTTTCCAACTTTTATGGTGAAATGCCTACTCCAGAAAGAATTCAGGAAATGAAGAAGGCTAGATTCAAGGGTGCAATTTATCAAAGAAAGGAGAAGCCGTCACCATTTAAACAGTACAAGCCGAAGGTAATCACTCCTCCTCTCCCAGAACCCCCTGTTATCCCTGAATCAAATATTGAAATGGTTGAATGGTTAAGTAGTGCTAAGGTTTCTGTTTATGCAACTGATGTCCTTAAAATCCCTGGTCAAACAGAAAAGTTGTTTAAAGCCATAGAGGATAGTCAGAATAAAACTCATAATATTATCGAAGAGGATCCTCTCCCTAATAATAATGTTATATTTGAAGCCGAACATATTGAACCTATGGATATGCCTATAGTCCTCAACAGTGTTGATCCGAAAAGAGAAGACCACCCGCCTTTTTATGTATCTCTCTTAGTTGATAACCTTCTCCTTCATAACTCTATGTTAGATTCAGGTGCTTCATCAAATGTCATGACAAGAAAAGTAATGGAACAGCTAAATCTAAGGATCACCCGACCCTACCACAATGTTTGTGCAATGGATGCAAGAGAAGTTGAAGTGGTAGGGATAATCTTAAATCTACATGTTAAGTTGGCCAAGTATCCTGACATCGACATGTCGATGGATGTGGTGGTGATTGATGTGCCAGATAATTGGGGTATGTTGCTATCCAGAAAGTGGACCGCAACTCTTGGTGGGTACATTCAAATGGATTGGACAGATGCTACTATACCTGCATCAGAAAACACTAGGGTGATACTCCATAGAGAGAAGCTAAGGAAACGGTATGTAGAAAACCCTAAGAAACCTAGAAATGAATTTGTACATTGCACTGATAACTTTGGAAATTATGTTATCTTGTCAAATTTCATGGCCCCTATTAAGGAAAACATTAAAGATGAAAAGATAGATGAGGTTTGGCAAATGTATTTTGACGGGGCTTATTCCAAAGTCGGAAAGGGTGCAGGCATCGTGATCATCTCTCCTTCAAATAAAGTCTACAACTTTGCTTTCAAGTTAGAGTTTGAAGCATCAAACAATGTAGCTAAGTGTGAGGCATTGCTTCTAGGGTTAGAAACTGTTAAAGACATGGGGATAAAGATGTTGAACATAAAAGGTGATTCAAACTTAGTTGTCCTCCAGATCAAGAATCAGTATCAATGCAAAAATAATAGACTAGGTATAGAAATGCCATATGGGACACCATGGAATGGTTTGATGCACTTAACATTCAAAAGGTCCCTAGGGAAATGAATGGTTTAGCAGATAAGTTGGCGGTAGCAGCATCCACCCTCCAACCTTCAGATGAAATGATTAATGGGAATGGAAAAATGGAAATTAATTTTAGACCGTCAATTCCAGATAATGTAGATCACTGGAAGGTGTTTAAAGATGATGAGCAACTCTTGAGATTCATCCATAATCTCCAAGAGTTTGAAGGTTGCAAGATCAGTTATCAGCAAGAGGGTAAAGAGTATCAAGAGTGCGAGGATAATGAAAGGAATCACATCCCGAGTAGCCTTATAGCTTTCGAAAATCTGTTTGATCGACAGGATCGTCATAAAAACAAAAAAGAAGCAATAAAAATTGGGGATTATATAGAAATAAACATAGGAACTGATAAAGATCCCAAGTTAATAAAAATTGGAAAAGGTACTTCAGAAAAGGAAAGGAACACTCCAATCAACTTAATCAAAGAGTATAGAGATGTGTTGGCTTTTAGTTATGATGAGCTTAAAGCCTATCGGGAAGATGTGTTTCAACACACTATTCCCCTCACAGAAGAGGCTAAGGAAGTCAAGCCTTTCCGACAAAAACTTAGGCTACTAAATCCTAAGTTGCCCCCATTGTGCAGAAGGAACTTCAGAAGATGTTAGCAGCAAGGATCATAGCACCTACAAGACATTCATCATGGTGCTCCAACTTAGTTGTTGTCAGAAAGAAGAATGGGTTAATTAGAATATGTATAGATTTCAGAAATTTGAATACATCATGCCTTAAAGATAATTACCCATTGCCCGACATGCAAAACATTGCTTCAAAAAGTAACGGGATCAGGAATGATGTCCATGTTGGATGGATTTTCCGATTATAACCAAGTGTTGGTAAATAAAGAGGATCAACATAAAACTACATTCACCACACCTTGGGGCACCTATAAATTTTTAAGAATGCCTTTTGGCTTATTAAATGTTGGTGCCACCTTCCAAAGAGCCATGGATTTTTCCTTCAAAGAACTTATAGGCAAAACTATCGAAATATATCAAGATGACTTAACTGTTTTCTCAAAAGAAAGATCTGACCACATAAGTCATCTTAGGCAGGTGTTCATAAGATGTCGGAAATATTGTATTTCCTTAAACCCTGCCAAGTCAATCTTTGGGGTTGATGAAGGCAAGTTGCTGGGACACATCATTTCTAAGGATGGTGTCAAAGTCAATCCTGAGCAAGTTGAAGCCATTAAAAAAGTCCCCTTGCCTCAGAATCTTAAAGCTCTCCAGTCTTTCAATGGTCAGATAAATTTCATAAGGAGATTCATCCCAAATTTAGCAGAACTAATGAAGCCCCTACAAAAGTTGTTAAAGAAAGATGCTAAATTTGAGTGGACAGATGAAGGGAAAGATGCTTTCAAGTGTATCAAAGATGCCATATCCAGGTCCCCAGTCTTGATCAATCCAGATTATTCCAAGGAATTTCATATATTTTCCTTTGCCTCGGTGGACACCATTGCTGGTGTTTTGCTTCAAAAGAATAAAGAGGGACAAGAGCAACCTATAGCCTTTATGAATAGAGACTTGCAACATTCAGAGTTGAAGTATACCACCATGGAGAAACAGGCTTATGCTGTTGTCAAGTCCCTTAAACATTTCAGAACTTATGTAGGATACTCCAAAATCATTGGGTATGTATCCCATGCAGTTGTCAAGGATATCATGTCTCAACAAGATTGTCTAGGAATCAGGGGTAAGTGGGTTTCAAAGATTCAAGAGTATGATTTAGAGATAAAACCTACTAAGTTAATTAAGGGACAAGGTCTTGCAAAGATGTTGACCCAAGGAAATGAAAAAGCCTTAGGAATAATCTGCCAGAACAATGATCCGGAACAAAGTGTATCAGAAGAGCTTCAAAGATTAGAGCAACACCCTTGGTATACCAACATCATCTTTTTCCTCCGCAACCTTACATGCCCTGATCATCTACTTGGCCGTAAAAGAAGAGCATTAAGGTTAAAAGCAACTAAGTACTGTTTAATAAAAGATCGTTTGGGTTGGAGAAACCCCGATGGTTTTATACTTAGATGTGTCGATGAACCTGAGTCCAAAAAACTCATGGTTGAGTTCCATGCAGGATTTTGTGGTGGACATTTTGCAACAAGAACAACCACCCATAAAATCCTTAGAGCAGGCTACTATTGGCCGAACCTCTTTTCAGATGTGCACAAGTCTGTCAAAGTTTGCCCCTAGTGTCAGTTATTCACTAGAAAGCAACAAATGAAATCCTTGCCTTTAAACCCAATAGTAGTCCAAGCCCCTTTCCAGCAGTGGGGGCTTGATTTCATCGATAAGTTCAAGGATAACTCGAGCAATGGTTATTCTTGGATACTCACCGCCACTGATTATTTCACCAAGTGCGTAGAGGTGATACCCACCAAGAAGGCAACCAATGATGTAGTCATGGATTTCTTAGAAGATAAGATTATCACAAGATTCAGTGTGCCAGCAAGAATCATCACAGATAATGGCCCGTGCTTCGTTTCCTTTGAGATGTCATCCTTTTGTTTCAAATACGGCATTGTCCTATCCCATTCATCCAACTATTATCCCCAAGAAAATGGTCTAGCTGAGTCAAGTAATAAAAACTTAATGACCATAATCAAGAAAACTGTGGGTGATAACAAAAAGGCCTGGGATAGCAAGATCAAGTTTGCATTATGGGCCGATAGAAACACAAAGAAAAGTTCAACCGGAAGGAGCCACTTTGAACTTGTCTATGGCCTAGATGTCACCTTACCTATCCACTTAAAGCTTCCAGGGTATCCTCTTCTCCAGACCTTTAGCTCAAATCAGGATGCCATTCAGAACAGAATCAACTAGTTGATCGAGTTAGATGAGAGTAGAAGAAATTCCTTTGACCAAAGTATCAAAAATTCAGACAAAGTCAAGAGAACCTTTGATAAATCTACCCGGCCTGGATCCTTTCAAGTAAGTGACATAGTCTTGCGTTGGGACAAACGGCGGGAGAAACCTGGGAAACACGAAAAGTTCGACAGCTTATGGTTGGGGCCATATATCACTGATGAAGTAGCAGGAACAAATTCTTTCTATCTAAATGACCTAGAAGGAGAAAGGTTAAGCCTACCAGTGAATGGCTTTCCCCTCAAGATGTTCTTTGCCGAGACGGTTTGATGCCTTTATTGGCATCGATGGTTTCAGGGCCAATTTCTAAACCTTGCCCTGCATGTATTTTTAAATTCCATGTCTCATATTGTTGTATTATAGATGTTTTGTATCATGATACTAACCTTGAAGTTTTTCTTTTGTATATTAGTCTTGTAAAATATTGCTTTTTGTACATCATAGACTAATTTCTGTACATTAATCTGCTTTTACAGTTGGTTTCTTTTATATACATGTTACTGACAAGTTTTAATTGCTATGCAGGACCCAGAGATTCCGGAGTTCTCACATCCTCTTCTTTGATCAGAAGATTAGTCAGAGCATGTGTCCCTAGATGGAGCCAAATGTTACCACCTAAGTTGTACTTAGAGGTTTTTTATCAAGTGACCCTGGTGAACCGGACAAAGATGATTTGTTCGGACTTCAGAAGACCTTCGGAAGTGCTTCTGGGAAGTGCTTGTTGTACTATATCACATGTTCATACCCCATAGGGGAGTTGTAATAAAATGTTCTAGCATGATAGTATCTATAAAAGACTCGATCTCTTGGGCTTTATTTGTCAATCCAATCAGCCCAAAGTGTTTTTTTCCCTTGGTTATTATTAGTTGTTGAATAAACAACTGATAATTTCTGATTTTTTCACTCAATACCTCCAAAGTTGGGGTGGTCGGCTTGGCATTTAGGCCTATTGAGGTTATTAGAGTCTATGTGTCAATGTCTAAACATGCTAGGCATTATGGTCGAGTCATATGAACATGTCTAAGTCCCCCTATGTTTTCAATTTTTTTAATTTTTTAAGTTTTTTTTAAGTTTTAATTTTTCCAAAACTTAGGCTATTTTTTGATAGTCTAAATGGAAAAATTGGTTTTGTAATAAAAGTGGGCTCAGAAATCAGTTTCAGTTATGGGGGTGCTCATTTTCTAACTCAGAGCACCATGTAAACCCATAAACCCACTTTTCCTAAAATTTGAGTGATTTTCTCATCACTCAGGTCAAAAATCCAAAAAAATCAAATATTAATTAATTTAATTAAAAATTAATTAAATAATAGAGCAACTCCAAATTCCTAAATCAGTGGATTTTGCTCCAATTTGACTGAAATCAGTCTCATCGACTTTGGATTGACTGGAGCTGACCATTCCTTGACAGAAGGAGGTGCTCTGGGCTGAACAGGGAGTGCACCACAGCATGCAATCTTGGGAATTGCACCCTCTCTCTCTCCTCCACAGGTGTGGGCCCATCTGGATGTGATTTGGTTGATGTTTCAGTTAACTGGTTGATGTGTCAGTCTGATCAGCTCTCCGATTGACTGTTGCACTCAGTGAGACTCAGATTAGACTCAGATAGACTTAGATCAAGCTCAGCTTGACTCCTCATGCAGCTGCAGTCTCTCTCTCCTTGGGAATTGCGCCCCCTCTGGGCTGGGTTTCCAGTTTTTGCTATAAATAAAGCATCCATTTCCTCATCCAAGCTAGTTCGAGTTGGAGAGAATAGGCTTGTTATTGTAATACTGTTGTAATCTTTTATTGTTGGAATACTTTGGAGGCTAAATGGTGTAATGCTCTCATGTGTGTGGAATAAGCATTGTCTTGCGGCTATTGATGTTGCCGGTTTTTTTCTCTCAATTTCTACATCTGAACCTTGTCTGGCTTGAGTGATTTGGCTGAATAAATAGGAGTGTAGTTGGGCAAGTAAGATTACTTGTTTTTTCTGTATCTCATAGCATATATGTTTGAAGATCTAGTTTATACATGTTTAATAAGTTTATTTGCATGTAATTCTTGTCTTTTTTTTTATATGTATATCCAGATCTCATAAAGTTTTGTGCAGGATTGTGTGTTTAGCTTTCAGGTGGCAAGGATTGGATGGGTTGTGGATCTAGTTTGAATCCACTGTATATCCGACATTTTTCAGAAAGGCATTGCCCCTCTGTATTCCACTAACAAGTTTCCATTGCAGATCTATTCAACAACAAGCCTTTCCCCTTCTCTTCCTCCATTCTTTTTTAAAAACATCAATCTTCTTGGTTACTTTGTTTATGCATGAGCTACTAATTCATCATATGCAAAATATCTCATTAGATCTCATACATAAGCATTTAAAAAGCTAGATCTCTGTTTTTCAAAAGTTTTCCATAAGCATCATAGATCTAGCATAAAGAAATCGTCCTTTTTGCATTGCATTTAAAAGAAAATTTGTAGTTTGCATGCATTCGATTTCTGTTTTTTGTTATAATAGATAAATCCAGCAATCAGTGCACATCACATTGGCTGCCCTAAAGGCAAGCCAAGATCCCAAGAAAAGCTTGCTTTCCTTGGTTCCTTTTTCACCGTTTTATTAACTAGTTTTAACTTAGTTTTTTTTTCGATTAAAAGTAGGCTGACCCAAAGGTACTTTCAAAGTGCTTTTGGGCGCATTTTAGTTTAATAATCTTGCTGGTTTTTAGCAGGTATAACAAAAAAGAGGAGGAGCCGTTGTTCGAAAGTGACTTTTGGGCCATCCGAATCCCCCCAGGGGTCTACCTTTTTTACTGTAATCTTTAATTTTTTGCACTTTGTAAGGTCTTGGTTTCATTTTGTATAAGAACCAAGAGGAAACATATGAGTTTACTGATATTGTAACCACTGATAGTAACAAATATTTCTGAATAGGCTCTTTCGAGCCCATTCCCCATCCCCCCTAGGGGGGATTCGCGTCCTTTTTTCCATTTTTGCATTTTCTTAGTTTTTCGTTCTAGATTAGTTTCATTTATGCAGAATAATATACTTTGATTATTTTTATCATATCTTCCATATCATAAGGTCAAAGTAACTTTAATACTTACCCCATGACTTCCGGATTGACCCGAAAGGGGAAAAAGATGCGCGATATGACTAATTAAAAAACCTGTGGTTTGTTCTTTTTTGCTGCTTCGTCATTAATTTCTGCAAACAATCTTTCTAAAATCAACCCCCTCCTTGATTCCCGATTGAGGTCCACTTGGACCGAAAGAGGTTCCTAGAGGGTTTTTCTTTCTAATCAAAACACATCATTTAAAATTTACTAAAAATTACAAAAACTTCGGTGTGTATGCTCTGCGTTTTGGCTGCAATTCGTCCGATCAGTCAAGCTGCATCAAAAGCAACGTGAGTGACTAGATTAATTAGGTTTCACCTTCCCCAATTAACCACCATCAGACGAAAATCCAACGCCTCGATCAAACCGTAAACGGTGGCAAAATACCCAAAGGAAGTGGGAACTCCTGAACAGTGACCTCAAGGCGCCTATCTCTGTTACACCCTAGCGGGTGTATTATGAACACAGTCTCAGAAACTCCATTCAGCCCACATATTTCTTGCGGGTAGCCGTGAAGGTTTTATTTTTGGACATACTCCAAGTACCCCTCGAGTATATCTAGAGTCCCCCCTCGCCTAATTTAATCCACTCATTCTTTCATATTAACTTAAAACGTACCAAGAGGCAAATGCAAAACATTCACTCCAAGCACATGCAAGTACATTTGATTATTTTATGACTCCATTTTAAGGCACTGGTTATTTGTTTAAATCTTTCGATATATATATATTGTGTGTCAGCATCGTGCTTACTTGTGCTCATTTTTCATCTGGTCATCTATGGTTATTAATGATTAATTTCAAACTCCTAAGCAACTTATTCAATTTAACATCATTATACTAAAATAGTTTGCCTTAGTAACTTAATAGGGTCTACCCCCCTTGGCTCCGTTACGAGTTGAGCCTAAACGGAGGAGTCAAGAACAAGGTGACAACGTTGACTCGAGACTTTCCCCCAAGGACACACCGACTGGCTTGAGGATTTCTGCCACGTCCCCCCTAGGTGTGTGAAAGGCGGCAACAAGAGGATGCGTGTTCCTCATTTAACACACACACTCACTTGTGTATAGCGCATAGGAGAGAGAGAGAGACATACCAACAAGGAGGAAGAGCACCTATTTGGGGTTTTATCTTTGTACTTTTGATACATCTATATAAAGGAAGTTTTGTTGGGTTTTCTTCCCCTTAAGGGTTTCCCAGGATAAATATGTGTCTATCTTGTGATTGTGTTTTTTTCAGTGATCCTGCATATGCTATTATTGTGAAATTGAATTGAATACTAATGATATCTAGCTAAGCATATGGAATATTAACACAGAAGGCCTTGTACGAGCTAGAAGGCACCCATGGGATAACACATACAGTTACATGAGAAGCTTGAAGATCACCTAGAGTGATGAAGATATTAACCTTTGCTACAAGGTTGAAGATGAAATCCTATATAGGACAACAAGCTCACAGATGGGTGCAAGAGGAACTTTCAACAAAATTCAAGATAGAGGATCTTAGTATCCAACAGAGATGACATAGATGGATACATAAAAAATCAGTAGCAGAGGAAGATACATGTCACTCCAGTACAGAATGTTTCGAATACATAGAGTACAAAATGCAAACGGAGGATGATGCTCCGCTCCAGAGGGAGTGACTGCAGAAGATCTCCAAGTTCGACATGGTATGGCAGAATGGACAGCTTCTTGATGGACTCAGGGTTTACCAAGAGTAAAGCGGGTTCCAACCTTTACTTTAAGGTTGAAGGCGGAAGACTGGTATATCTAGATGACCTAACAGGAGAGGACGAACTTATTGTAGATGCAAAGAGGAAGCTTGCCACTAAGTTCGAGATGAAAGACCTAGGGATGATGTGTTGAAAAGTTAACTTTGAAGGTCCTCTTTATAGTTTTGGTGTTGTGTGATAAAGAGGACATGTAATTTGTCCCTTGTGTATTTATGTATAAAGTGACATATATAAATAAAGTGATGTTTTGTACTTTGTAGTTTGGGTCTCACTTAGGTTAGTATTTAATAATTAAAGTGAACTATTATTAAATAAGAGTGCAGTAAGTGAGAACCCTTGATTTTGTAAAAGTCGTCTCAGCCATAAGATTAAGCTGGTTAGAGAAGTGGTTACATCTTTTAAAGTATAAAAATAGGGTTGAGGACAAATTAGAGACACCACGATTGATGAGGAGAGAGAGAAGATTGAGACCAAAGGAGAGAAAGAGAAAACCCTTGGCACAATTCCCAATGTAAATAGCAGAAAGTACAGCAGCATTAATTACAATCTTAGCAGTTCGTACAGCCACGTGTGGGCACAAATCCCAAGGCAAAAAGTACAGCAACAATCTAACAGGCTATACAACATTTATTGCAGGTAGGCACAAATCTTGAGGCAGCCGAAATTTGCAGAAAGTACAGTCCATGCCACACATGTGACAGAAAGTATTGTTCCGTACAGCGCACATGTGAGGTCGTACAGTGATCGTACAGCAAGTTGTTGGCATATATTTCGAGGTATTCTGTTGTTTGTTTCAGTTTGGGTGAATTTTCCTGTAAGGGTCAAAAGAATAATTTTTCTGTGTTGATGGAAAATTTTCTAAGTTTCTCCTTTAATGATAATTTCTCTTTCCCTGGGGTTTTGCCCAGTCTATTGACCAAAATTTCATGTGTATTCATATGGAATAATTTACTTCTATCTTGGAAAGTCCTTGATCTTTGTGATTTATATTTCAAATTCAGATGTAATTTTTAATCATAAACCCTAGATAGATCAAGTGTTTGACATAATGTGTACATGAGAAATTTTATATTAAGTCATTGAATTTCTTCATAGTATCAGAGCCAAGTCCAAGTTGAGGTTATTCAAGTTTTCAATCACAGTTGTCTTTCAATTTAAGATTTGTTGCAAGTTGTTTTCTTCAGATGATGAGCATTAGGTACGAAGATCAATTGGATGGCATATCCAACTATATACCTTGGAAAGTGAGGATAACTGTAGTGCTCAAAGAATGGAACATCTGGAGCTTTGCAAGCACAGTAATGACGAAGCCCAAAGACAAGGATGCATTAGAAGAACATGAATCCTTAGAAGCCAAAGCTCAGAGGGTGATCCTGGATGGTGTGAAAGATCATCTTATCCCTCATTTGGCAGAGAGAAAGACTTCCAATGACATGTGGGACACCCTGAAACAGTTGTTCGAGGCAAAGAACGAGAACCGGAAGATGGCCTTGAAAGACAAGTTACACAATATAAAGATGATAAAAGATGAAAGTGTAACTTCCTACATGACTCATGTGGCTCAGGTCAAAGACGAGTTGGCTGCGGTAGGAGAGACCATCTCAGACTCAGAGTTGGTGAGGATAGCCCTGAAGGGCTTTACCAAGAGATGGGACGTCTTTGTCAAATGTATTGTTGGCAGAGAGAAACTTCCAGACTGGTCCAGGCTGTGGGATGATTTCACCCAAGAGGAGCTTCGAGAAGGAGCTTTGGGTGGGCAAGTCAACAAGGAGGTGGAGCATAATGTAGCCCTTGCAGCAAACACAAACAAGAAGAAGAAAGACTTCAGTCAGATCAGGTGCTACCATTATGGGCAAATGGGGCATTATGCCTCGACGTGTCCAGAGAAAAAGATTGTGAAGACTGAAAGAGATGTGACAGCCTCTGCAATAGTAGAAGAATATGCTACGAAGTTTGAGCAAGAGTTTTCTCTTGTCTCAATTGATTCTAGTATAAGAAGTTCATTCTTTGAGAATGTCTGGGTTGTTGACAGTGGTGCAACCAGACATATGACTAGAGTCTATGACTCTTTTCAGAT
This sequence comes from Pseudotsuga menziesii, assembly GCA_001517045.1. NCBI lineage: Eukaryota > Viridiplantae > Streptophyta > Pinopsida > Pinales > Pinaceae > Pseudotsuga > Pseudotsuga menziesii. Next base: position 385,110 of record LPNX011004969.1, on the reverse strand, counting down.
GATCACAATGTTGGAGCCGAGGCACTTCATTCAGACAGATGTTGATAGTCCCAAGTTTGCTATCCGAGCGGTTGGAATTATCAGATTTCAACTAGATCTCAGAGAGATCCTGGAAATACATGGAGTGTTGTTTGAACCTAGGATGAGAGTAAGCAAACTCTCAGTTTCATCCTTTGAGGATGAAGGCTATGGGATGATGATCAGGTCTAGCCATGTCTTTCGGTATAAAAGAGATGAGCCAGTTAGGACCACCATCTTATTGGGAGATCGTAGGGACAGACTTTATGTCCTGAGAGGGCATATTGTATGACCAAGAGCAGCAGGGCGGCTATCAGAGACAGAGAATGAGGATAATGTTGCATTTGATAGATATGGACCTCAAGAGGAGAGTGACTCTCTGCAGAGCACTGGCAGAAGGCACAGCCAGTCAAGTGATGGTGCATATGAGCAGGTTGATGAGACCCAGGTCGAGTCTTAGGCTTCAGAGTTTCAGTTCGAGGTAGACCATCTGTTTCCGAGATTGATTTTAGAGCAGGAGGGAGCTATTGCAGGAGTCAAAGATGGAGATAGTGTTGCGGACCTTCCTCGTTAAGAGGGAGAGTTGAAATGTTAACTCTAAAGGTCCTCTTTATAGTTTTGGTGTTGTGTGATAAAAAGGACATGTAATTTGTCCCTTGTGTATTTGTGTATAAAGTCACTTATATCTAAATAAAGTGATCTTTTGTACTTTATAGTTTGGGTCTCACTTAAGTTAATATTTAATAATTAAAGTGAATTATTATTAAAAAAGAGTGCATTAAGTCAGAATCCTTGATTTTGTAAAAGTCGTCTCAACCATAAGATTAAGTTGGTTAGAGAAGTAGTTACATCTTTTAAAGTATAAAAATAGGCTAGAGGACAAATTAGAGACACCACCATTGATGAAGAGAGAAAGAGAAGATTGAGACCAAAGGAGAGAGAGATTACCCTTGGCACAATTCCAAATGCAAACAGCAAAAAGTACAACAGCATTAATTACAGTCTGAGCATTTCGTACAGCCACGTGTGGGCACAAATCTCGAGGAGAAAGTACAACAGCAGTCTGACAAGCCGTACAGCATTTATTGCATGCAGGCAAGAATCCCGAGGCAATAGAAATTTGCAAAAATTATAGTCCATACCACACGTGTGACAAAAGTACAGTTTCGTACAATGCACGTGTGAGGTCGTATAGTGACCGTACAGCAAGTTGTTGGCACAGATTTTGAGGTATTTTGTTGTTTGTTTCAGTTTGGGTGAATTTGCCTGTAAGGGTCAGAAGAAGAATTTTTCTGTGTTGATGGAAAAATTTCTGAGTTTCCCCTTTAATGATAATTTCTCTTTCTAGGGTTTTTCCCTATCAATTGACCAAAATTTCCTGTGTATTCATGTGGAATAATTTACTTCTATCTTAGAAAGTTCTTGATCTTTGTGATTTATATTTCAAATTCAGATGTAAATTTTAATCATAAACCCTAGATAGATCAAGTGTTTGACATAATGTTTAAATGAGAAATTTCATATTAAGTCATTGAATTTCTTCATGATGCACTACTTGTTAGGCATAGAGGTGTGGTAGAGTGCGGATGGGATTTTCCTTGGTCAAGGAAAGTATGCAGTATGTTGGACTGCAAGGTGACAACCACACCTATGGCATCGAACTTGAAGCTACTATGTGATGATGCTTCATCAAAGTCGGTTGATGCCACTATGTATAGTCAGATGATTGGTTCATTGATGTGCCTGACGAATACGAGACCAGACATATGCTTTGTTGTGAACACACTGAGCCAGTTCCTGACGAATCTGGGACATGTTCACCTGGTTGTTGCAAAGCATGTATTGAGGTACCTAAAGGGTACAGTTGAGTATGGGCTCAAGTATGATGCAAATCAGAAGATTAACCTACAAGGTTATGTTGATTCGATTGGGCAGGCAGCGCCACTGAGAGGAAGAGCACTTCGGGTTGTTGCTTCAATTTGAGATCTGGTGTGATCTCCTAGTTTAACAGGAAGCAATCCTGCGTGGCGCTAAGTACAGCCGAGGCAGAAAATGTTGCAGCTTGCTTGGCTAGTTGTGAGGTAGCATGGTTTTAAAAGCGACTATCTAATTTATTTGATCTGACTTACATTTTTTGTATAATGCAGAGAGGAGCAGTGAAGCTCTGGTATGTGATCCAGATTAAGGCCCCTAAAAAGAGGGAGTGGCGAGTTCTAGCATGGTCGGAACTGCAGGTTGTCTTGGTGACGTAAAAGATCCTGGTGTGCTCTTATGCTAGAGATGACAAGAGACCAGAAGACGCAGATGCATGAGATCTCACATGGGAAAAGAGACAGGTTGTCCGAGCGGAAAAGATCCTGGCATAGGACGCAGGTTGCTCAGACGTAATCAGTCTCGTAGGTTGTCCTCGGATGTAATCATTCCTAGCGTAGTACACAGGTTATCCTTGGACGTAATCAGTCCTGGTACAGGTTATCCAAAGTGTAAAAGATCCTGGCGTAGGACGCAGGTTGTTTGGATGTAATGAGTCCTATGGGTTGTCCGGAGTGTAAAAGGGTCTTGGCGTGGTACGCAGGTTGCTCAAACGTAATAAGTCCTGGAAGGTTGTCCGAACGGAAAAGATCTTGGGCACAGGTTGTTTGGATGTAATAAGTCCTTGAGGTTGACTTGGAGCGAAAAAGATCCTAGCATGGTACGTAGGTTGTTTATTCATAATCAGTCCTTGTATGTGTGTGTTCCCATGTTGGAGATGATGAGGTCACAAGGCACTTGGTGTGCACTTGGGCAGCTCTCGCATAGTGGTAGACGTAGGTTGTCTTGGTGACATGAATAAGTCTTGGCATGCTCCTATGTTTGTAGAACGCAGGTTGACCATAGAGAGACGTAATGCATTCGGTGTGCTCCTAGGCGATTCTCGCATAGTGGAAAATATAGGTTGTCTTAGCAACGTGAAAGATCCTGGCATGCTCCTATGTTGGTAGAACGCAGGTGGTCTGCATCTGGGATGTGCTCTGTGTGTTTTGTTTTGTTTTGTGTTGAACAAAGAGATGATCTGGATACAACGAGATGACATTAGGAAACGCAGGTTATTGCTGTGGCAATGTAAATAATGGTCCTCGGTTGTACCTACGCGATGGTTTGCTCGTGGATATGATCAAGACCTGGATGACGCTAGGCCTACACCCAGCATGAAGAAGGGTTGTCTCTGTAGAAACTTCCTATGACAAATAGATGCGACAGATTGGACAAGATGAGGACAATGGCAGCAATGACAATGATGGCTCTGTGACGATGACCAGATATGTTGATGACTGTGGCGAGAGAATACCTTCCTAGTTAAGAGGGAGTGTTGTTGTAATCGTAACTTTGGAATATTTTCTGATGTATATTGTTGTACCCAGTGTTTTTAAACTCGGCCGAGTCGGCTCGAACTCGGCCCGAGTCACCCGAGTCAACCCCTCACCGAGTCAAACCGGCCGAGTTGATATCAACTCGGCCCGGTTCGATACCGAACCGGTCAGCTCGACCGAGTTTTCAAAATTTCAAAATTTTGAAAATGTTCCCACTGTGGTACTATGGTGAGGTGTGTTTTAGGAGGGAACACTAAGGATTCCCTTTAGGGAATAACCTAGTAGCCGCCCAAAGCTCCTTGAACCTCACAACGATGCTTTAAGCTCAGAAAATTTCAGGCTCACTTTACTCGGTCGCAGTTTTGAATGGGAGGATCGTTTGGTACCAGTCACATGCTCATTGTTAGAATATTTGGGGTCCCTCATACCCACTAGTTACAGGGTTCATACAGGGCAGGTGAAAGTGTTAGGGCTTCCATCCGATGAACTCCAATCTCAGGTTGGTCAGATTATTGGCCCAGCAAATGACTTAAAAAGTTCAATGGAATTGAGACAGTGAATCCAAGCCTTCTCCAGCCCATGGTAAGTTATCTCGGGAAAGAACAATCTCCATTTTCAACTATGAGTGACAGCCACCGCAAGGGAAATCCATAATGGGTGACAATAGCTCCTCCAAACTTACAAAAAAATGATTCGCTAACTCAGAAAATCAATCAACTACCCACCTAAAAAAAGGTTTCGGCTTATCTACTGGAAATGTTGACAAGCCGTAATGGCCGGTACATAGAGGAGGAAGCACCTAGATAACATTGCAAGGTAGTTTTATGCTATATATTCCCCTCCTGATCAGTTTTTGCAGTACAATGTTCTGGTCTTGCACTATCGTTTTTAATGTTGAAAATTCTTCATAGATTAAAAATAGCAAATATGTACAACAAAAGGAAACTCTGTACAATCAGTGTGTCCATTTTCTCCGCGCTACAAGAACTCAGATCAGATCAACGTAAGCAAGCACAACAACATTTTTAAAGTCCTTAATCAACAAAATAGGTATCATGTACATATTTGCTGCTTGCAGCCTTGCACATTGGCACAGTACCATTTGTGCAATTTTGATATGTTCACCCTTATATGGTATATACTATATATATGATCATACTTTGGATGTTTTGTCTCTAATGCTTTGGAATGATGGATTATAATCTTTAAAATATATTTTTTCTTTAAAATTTAAATATTTTATATGTTTTTTAATAAACCGAGTCATTAAAATCAAACCGCCCGAGTCATTGCCGAGTCATTGCCGAGTCCAAGTCCGAGTCCGAGTTGACCCTCGGCCAATTCCGAGTCCGAGTCCGAGTTTTAAAACATTGGTTGTACCCCCATCGGAGATGTGTTTCCCTCCTTTCGAGATGTCATCATTGTGTATGGTCACTGAGGTAAACCCTCCGTTGTAAGTCGGGGCAATAGTCCCCAGGTTAAATAAAGGAAAATGTATTTGTGAGTATTCCTAGGTAGGTCGGCCCCAAGAGATTACCTGGTTGACCAAGTTAGTTGAGTTAGTTACTCAACGAAACAATATAAATAGGGAAGCGCCCTCCTCATTTGACACACACTCATTCACTCTCTCATGTGTGCATTAGGAGAGAGAGGACAATGACGAGGAAGAGAGGGCTGCAGAAGACATATTGTTCTTGGGAGATTCCATCTTGTGTTCTTGTCTTTGTGACGGAACTATTCTGAGGAAGTTTGCGGGGTTTTCTCCTTTATGGTTTCCCTGATGAAAATATCTGTGCCTTGTGTATCTTGTATATCTTTGATATTTTGCTGTGCTTGTTACTCTTTCAAATAAAGATCCTAAGTGAATTAACTTAGAAAAACTAACATTTAGCATATAGTATTTTCCCACATCGATATGCTTATTCTTGCAGCAACTACAGGCTTATATTTACAGGTAGCAATGAGTCAACCCATGAAAACCAGAGATGGCTAGCACCTTGCACTGTAGTGCCATGTGGCCTGTGTACACAAGTATATCTTGATATGCAAGATTGTTTTATTTTCACTGTTCGTAGTAGAGTATTTCTTCTCTTTATTTTCATTCTATTTTCTTTTAAGAAAATTCTTCCACTTGATCCTCTCTTTCTGTTTACGATTTCAACACAGACAGGCACTGGATGTGCAAGGGCGTGCATTATGCACCCAATTTGTTGTGTTGCATATAATTCTTAGCCCTGTGATGAAATCTCTCCTTTATAACAACCAAAATAAATGTTGACAACTGCTATGCTTTCAATTAAAATTTTATGTTTTCATTCTTTTTAGCAGGTCATTATTCACCTTTCCCATCCTCTGCTATTTTCTTATCCTGAAAGACCAGATTAACATTAAAGCCAGGCAAAGAGAATCTGCATATCATAAAAGAAAAATGCGTCTGCTAGAATATTATTAATCTGTCTCCCTCCTTCCAATACATATGGCTCATGAAAAGCAAAGCACTATGCCATGTGAATTTATTTGGAGTTCTACATATAAAATCAATGCATATGCTGAACAGATAAACATCTATTCTAGATTGTAGCACATGACGAGATCCTGGCTGATAGACTAAATGAGCTGCATCAGCTGCTTAATGCAGTTACCTTATAAAAGACTTCTTAGCTTGATTATAAAGTTAGATAGGATTCAAAAAAATATAGAAAACTCATTCTATGAAAATATTATACCCTGCAAACAAAATATTTAGTATGTGTTTACCTTTATAAGCTCATTTGCTTCAAGCGCGTCACTAACAGAAACTTCTACAGAAGAAGTCACACCTGACTTGCCGACCTACAAGACAATAGGATATTACTGATATATATAGTAAGAGCACAAAAATGACCTATACAGCTGACAACACAAGGTTTTCATAGAGTGGCCACATGTGTGAACCTATTCTTCTTTAAAAAAAAAGAGAATTTGTTAACAATTAGCAGAAACTAGTAACGAGAACTGAGTTCCTCTAGATGAGGGGAAAAATCTGGAAAGGTCTTAAAACCAGTGGATGATCCTTATTCATTCGTAAAGCAATACATAAGTGTCAATTTATATTTCCCAAATCATGAGGTTGTTTTAGTGGAGGTCTCTGAGATCAGAAGTTATCTACAGACAGTAATCAGTATAAGAACATCCAAATAATACTTGCTCTGTCATTTGAAGCCTTAATTCAATTAACTTGCAGATTTCTCAACCACCTACCTTAAGAAGTAAATCATGTGTGAAATTGTTGTTTCATAGCAAGTTACCACTACCAGCATGGTCCATGTACTATGCATGTCATATTTACTGATTTTAGCAGTACAGGATTTGAAAGCATTAGCAAATGACAGTTAGAAAAGTATTACAGATATATTTACTCAAACTATTTACTGCAGCATGGCCCTTCTTGCTATTTGATATTAGATTTAATAAACCACAACCATCATTTTAGAGGAAAAAACCTCAGCAAATATTCTTTCTTATTTTTTCGTCTTACACAATAAGCACATAGCAGTTGATTAGGAAAAGGAAACAGATTTAGGCCTTCTATTTACAAAATAGCAATGATTGAAAGTAATCTAATGCCAGAGAGCTTAGAGATCAACTAGGTTTTATGCTTGAGCTTGAGGTGCATGTATTTTTGGTCAGTTACTGTCCTTGTCACCATGAATTTCTGTCCCACCATCTTAGCTGGCATATGCTGGCCTTTAGTGGCCCACCACAAAGCCTGTAAGAGTCATTTATGGCTCCTGCAGGGCCCATCCAAAGATCATCTGATCTGAACTCAGCACTAAAAATTCACAGCAACACTATCTCTGGAGAAAGAAAAAGATGGTTCCCCAAAAGCAACCTCAGAAGCTTGTTCCGAAGGTCTACCATAAAGTAACCACAGACTCCCTGAGGATGCTTACAGTTGATAGTTCCACTTCTGCATATGAGTCATTAAAATTTAGAAAGCACACTCTGCTTGGTTACTTTTGTTGAGAAATATAGCTTGGACAGGACCTTTCGCACAGTTTCAATGTGAAACATGCCGGAAGTGGTTCGAGATATTTTGAAAAGTAATTCTATTTTTGTAATTCACTTTAGGAAAAAGTTAGAAAAGTCTTGTACTTAGCTGTTGAGTCTAATAAAGTGTATTTACTACATCAATGACTCAAACTAGGATTAATCTCAACTGTGCATCTCACTAACAGATTAGGGTTTTGGTAGATTAGTGTTTCAGTGCAAGCGTAAAAACAAGTCAAGATAGAGAATTCATACACAGTTTTTGTTGGACAGCAGATCTGTACATCCGTATGGATCCGTACAACAGGCCGTACAGTACCATACAGCAAGCTGTATAACAGCAGCTGTTGTTTTCTCATTTTTGGTGCAGGCCGTGCCCCTCTTTAGTGAACCGTACACCTTAGGTTGGGGTGGATTTGTTTACCGTGCAGCTGCCAAGTTTTAGTAGCTGTGGAGGTTGCCTAGTAAGCTTTGATTAGTTGAATGATAAGCTGATTTGAAGAAGAAATTGTGTGTAAGTGTTTTACACTTCTACTAATTACTTTCCAGCTATTGTGTGATTGTTGCTATGTGAAGAAGTTAAATTTTTGCAATTAAATAACAGATTTGTTTGGTTGAGAACATAAGGACCTCAATCACCTAGGCATTAGAAAGTTTACATGGTATCAGAGCTTCTCTAATTGAGGATCTTAAGAGTTTATGACAATAGATCAACTGCCATAACCAACTGTCGGGAACTAGGAGCAACAATTAGTGTTTCAGAGATGATGCTTATTTACCTATAAGATTTGGGAGTTTGTGTGTTATGGCATCAGCTAGCCTCAAGTTCAAGGACAGATTGGAAGGTGCCCCGAATATCCTATCTTGAAAAGTTAGGGTAACTCTCTTATTGGAAGAGAATGATTGCTAAGATATTGTCAAAAATGTTGTGACTCCATCAACATATCTGCAAGATTTGGCATTTCAGAGAAAAAGGAAGTGAAAGCCAAGCGGATGATCATGGATGCCATAAAGGATCATTTGATCCCTCATATATCCAAGAAGAAAACAACGAACGATATGTTCAATGCATTGGTTAGCCTTTACCAAAGCGAGAACATATATAGGAAGATGATATTGCATAATAGACTCAAATCTGTAAAGATGACCAGATTCGTGATCAACTTGCAGCAGATGGGGAGAAAATTGAAGACAAACAGTTATTGAATGGGGCATTGAATGGTTTCTCAACTCAATGGGAAACATCTATGCAAGGTATTTGTGCTCATGAGAACCTTCCCTCCTTTGAAAGAGAATCAGATGATTGTATCATAAGGTATCGCCTATTCTAAGGGAGCTAGTCACAGGTCTTCCAGAGTTCAGCATTGAGGAACATGGAGTACGCAGAGGGTGCATGCTTGGCAAGCTTGCCAAGGTTGCTTTCCCAAGCAACGAACACAGGTCTAAGGAGATTCTAGACCTAGAACATTTGAATGTTAATAGCATCAATCTTAGGAAACATGTATTATGTTTCCTTTATTGACTTTTCTCACAAAACTTGGATTTACATCTCAAAGACCAAGGACGAGGTCTTATTAAGCAAGTTTCACACATTAAAATTTTTAATTGAAAACCAGACAGAGAAGAATATCAAAGTCTTGAGATCAAATAATGGGGGTGAGTATACCTCCAAGGAGGTAGGAATCAAAAGGGAGTGGATTGTTCCATACAACCTATAGCAAAACTAAGTCATAGAGTGAAAGAATAGATCCATAATAGGGGTCACTAAGGCTATGATTCATGACCAGGATTTGTCAATGTTTCTATGGGCAGAAGCATGCAACACAGAAGTCTACATCCAAAACAGGTGTTCTCGCAGGATCTTGAAGGACAAGACACAAGGGGAGGCATTCACTAGTGTGAAGCCAGAGATGAGTAATTTCCACATCTTTAGTTGCCCAATTTATATCCATGTGCTAGTAGAGAAGAGGAGCAAGATGGAACCCTCCAATAGAAAAGCTTTGCTTGTTGGTTACAGTGAGACTTCAAAGGCCTACAGGGTTTTTATTCCAGAGCAGAGAAAGACAGTGGTATGCAGGGCAGTAAAGTTTGACAAAGACTTTGCATCCAGGAAGTCTCATGAGCCTATTCTAGTGACATAGGATGAGGAGCAAGAAGTTTTGACGGTTTAGGCAAAGTCGTCGGCAGCTTTTAGTGCAGGGTAGTAGCACTAAAAATTGAAATTTGCTAAATCTGATCCACCCCTCAATTTCTCCCTAGCTGATTGTCCATAAATATTGAAGGGCATCCGCATTCTTGGAGCTACCTCGGAAAACGTGAAAACCTTATATCTCCTAAACCCTAAGCAACATTTTCCTTCTGAGGCCTCCTAGGGCCTCTCTTTGCCCTACTTGTCCATCTCCTCCTGAGGGTGCACTTTCCTAAGGTGTCCCTTGGGTTGTGTAAAAGCCATTGGTAAACGTGAAATTGTGCTAAAAATAATTGATATTTGTTATCTTGGGCTAGTAGTTGTTTGAATTAACTCCTCAGTACATCTAGTTGTCTTCTTATCTCATTATTTGACTCCATATAAAGGTACTGATCTATGTCATAAAGGTTGTAGAAAGGTATTTGTTTGTTGGTGATTGCAGGTATCTTGATAGGGCTCTCCCCTGGGTTTAGGAGTTACCCAAATAAGTTGAGAGATTGAGTTGAGGTGACATTGGGCTTAGATTGCTCCAATGTTTACCATTCACTAGCTAATTGTATCGCATTGTCCTATAAATCCTAGATTGTTAGTTTGAACGGTAACACATGGCAAGAGCTTGAAGACTTCCAGGTTCTCAGTCTTATCCATAATTCCAGCACCATTCTAACGAAGGTAGTACCATCTATTCAACTCGCTATTGATGTATTTTTGTCTTGGATTGTTTCCAAAGACAAAGGAAGAAACCTTTGCATGAATAACAAGCTCAGGTGGCTACACCGGTGGTATGATTTCACTTGACCTATCTCTATTATCGTAATTAGGGTAAGTAGGTGTAGTTTCATTTGATTTCAATGTTTACTTTTGCATTCCATTTGTTGTGTCATTTGATTTTTATTGCATTTCATTTAAAACAAGGCAGGACAGAAGTGTTTGCCTCCTATGCATTTAATGTCTTTGTTGTTAGATGTGTGTGTAGGTCTACAGGTACCCAGGAGTTCTAGGGGGTTTTCATACACTCTCAGGAAGAGCACATGTCTCGTAGTTGGAGCCAATTGTTAGGGTTCAAAGTGTTTAAAGCATTCCTTCCAATATACCAAAGTGAGGGGTTTATTTTTTCATTGCAAAGGCCAAATTTTGGGGTTGTATTATGTAGAGTGTTGATTTTGGGGCTAAATACCCCTAATCAGGTCATGGCAGGTCCCCTTGATTTCCACCTCAAGGAGGTGTTGGCCTTGTGGCTCTACTGACTACCCTTTGGGTGGGTGTCTGGTGCCCTTCAAGCAAATCAATGGGACACATGGCCACACTAATATTTTGCTTTGTAGAGATGATTGTTGTGTAAGGGTTGTCATAACCGTTTTACGACACCTCATTTAGCCCACTTGGACCTATTGTTTTAATGCAAAACCCCTCCTAATGGATCTCCAAACCCATAAACATCATTCCTTAAAGAAGAAGCCTACATTCTTAATAAAGGAGGGCGTTGAGGGAAAAGCATATGTTGAAGTTAGTTAGGGCATGGCGTCCTCCTTTTGGCTCACCTTGTACTTGGAGGAGCCTAATTGCACATTTTTATTGTTATTTTATGTCATTATGCAGTTTAGTCCCCAAGTTTGTAGGTACATTTAACCTAAAATTTTATAATTTGTCAACAACTTGTAGGCTTGAATTTGTAAAAGGTTAAGAGTTGTCTCATATAAATATGACAACCTCACCTCATTTGTAAATCATGGACAAAGGTTCAAATTATGTGTTATTTTCTTTTCCTACTGGTTTGTGAGAGGATTTGAAGCTAGGTGCACATCTCTTTGGATGTCTTTTTATCTTGCATGAAGGATGAATTGAAGAATTTCAAGGGTTTAATACTCACATGCTAAGTGGATGCTTAAAATTGTTGTGATAACTCAAGTTGAAAGGTGACCTAAGGTGCATCTCATCGTTCATTCTTGATTAATGTTGGTAAGTTTATCTCCCAACCCTATATTAACGTTATTCTTGAAGTGCTCGAAGCTAAGGTAGAGTTTGTTTGCTAGCATTTTGTCTACTTGCTTGAGGAGACCTTCCTCGCAAGGAGCTCTCCATTGTACTATTAAGCCTTGGAATTCTCTATTTTCCCTGATTAGGGTTTTGCTACCTAACCCTAAAGGTTGCTAGCTTTGCTCTAGTTGTTGGTAGTGGAAACTATCTTAAGAGGGATGTTAGCCTCGATCTCTCATAGCCCTAGGGTTTGAGACAAGAATCTAATACCCCATCCTTCAACTCTCTTCTTTCATCAAATTTAACATGTTTTATTTTATTTTATGCATAGAAATATTTTACAACTAGAAAAAACCCTAAAAATCCAACTAAGTTCAAAAAATCCAAAATTAGTCATGAATTTGTTTTTCTAATCGACCCTAAAAATTTGCCCTAGGGTTTTAACCACAAACCCTAGAGAGAGTCCTCTTCTAAGGAAATGTATTGGGATCCATGTAACCCTTGTAACTCGTGAATTGGAGGGTGTTTAGTGTTTTTGACTTATCCTCCAAGTTTTCCCTAGTCCAATTGTTGTCTTTCCCTTGAGGACACACTTTTTGGAGTACCTACCCTGGGTGTTGTGAAACTACCTTGGGAGATGAGAGATTTCCTACTTTGGGAGATTTGAGACTGCATTGGGATTCGTGTAACCCTTGTAACTCGTGAATTTGAGGGTGTTTAGTGTTTATGGCTTATCATCCAAGTTCACCCTAATCCAAATGTCCTCTTTCCCTTGAGGAAACACTTTTTGGAGTGCTTGGCTTGGGAAGTGTGACACTACCTTGGGAAGTGTGAGATTGCCTCGAAAGGCATGGTTTTATCTAGAATTTGTGATAACATGAATAATTCCATTTATATATGATCCTTGTGTCTAGATTTGATATTGTTTGACTTCGATAAGGCACTGATCATAGCTATTAAGGTCTTATGGAAGGTATTTGTGGCTTGTTGGTGGTTGCAAGTATCTTTCACTAAGTAGGGTTTCCCCCTAGGTTTTGGAGTTACCCAAAGTGTTAAGACGTTAGACTGTGCTGACATTGGGTTTAACTCTCTCCCGAGATTACTGTCATTAGCACTAGGTGTACATTGCCTTGATTTGCAAGGGCTAATAGTTTGAGAGGTAACATTTTTAATGGGTTTACGCCATCTTGTAAACACTTTATCCAAGGTATTCGTGCTCATCGGACGCTACCATCTTTTGAGAAGCTTTGAAACGACTTTGTGTAGGAAGAGACAAGGTTAGAATCTAGTTCAACAAGACAAAATGAAGTAGAAGACAAAGACCTCATCAGGAGGACAAGGAAGGGAAGCAAGAAAGGACCCAAGAAGAATAAGAAGGAAAGCTCAAGCCAAAGGTAAGAAGATTTGAGTTATGTAAAGTGTTTCAAGTGTCACCAAAAGGTACATTATGCCAGCCAATGACTAGAGAAGAAGAAAGGGGAGACCAAATATTAGCGATAGGTTATAGGGAGAGCTGAGGCTATTAATAAAATAGATGAGTTAAGAATCCAAGCTAGAGATTGTATTCTCCATGGTCTCTTGACTTTTAATCAACACTATGTTCAGTGTTGGTATGTGGATAATGGTGCATCAAGACATATTACATATGACGTGTGTTACAGCTGATTTCACCACACATGGTGGATCACACATTTATGGCCTTCCCTGTCCCTCTGCAAACTCTTTGGACCCCATGGACCATTTTTGTACCTTTGATGTTTCCAAGATCATCCCTAAAAATATGCATATTTGCCATACGCGACTTTTAAACCTATTCTCGCGTATATACGCGGATATAACCCTTAAACCCGCGTACATCGAGATGTGTGCAAAAGGCCAAATAGTTTTGAAGTTTTCCTTGATGTGGAGCCGAGTCACTTGTCTCTTGGCCTTCCATATGCCTTGAGATCGCTCGAATTCGACCTTCCATTACCCCATTGAGACACTATATAAGGAACCCTTTGGATACATTGAAAGAGGAGGAATTCAAGAGCAAGAAAACTATAATCCATTGTTGCCGGATCTTATACTTGAGTCTGCATCCCTTTGTCCCTTGGAGCACTTTGTGTTCTTCCCAAGTTTGCCTCTGCTTGTGAGCTTGCTATCGAGAAATGGAGGATTGAAGTGGTGGAGGCCCAGGTGGAGGACTCAGTTTTTCCGGTTCACAGACATGCCAACAGAGATTGTCATTCTTGTAATCTCTTATTTATATTAATCGAATTATCTTTTCCAATCCAATAATATGTATTTAAATGAATATTGAATCCATGGATGCTTTTAAATGCTTATAAGTTATTGATTATATATGCTAGAGTAGGTCTAACACAATTATATATAGCATGCTTGTCTTGTTTGTTGATTGTTCAGAGAGCAAATTGCTAACACAAGCGAGATTGGAAAAGCTCAACGAGGATCTACATCAACCATCCGGAATAAGGTATGTTTCAAGATCCTTTAGTGTTAGATGTTTATTTCTCTTGCATATTGGGAAGGGATTGATTTCTGCAGTTACTCTATCTATTGTGTTACCCCAAGCCATAGGAAGTTTTCTCCGTAACAAAATTGGCGACCATACTGAGGAGTTCCTAGTCATTTCCTTTGGGGGTTTTATCGGCATTCAATGTTCTTGAATTGCTCTGATGTCTCTGTTTCTGAGTCAGGTCTGGGGGCATGTTTGCCTAGTAGTGTCTGATAAGAGTAAATTTTGTCTCAGCTTGTCTGTTTACCTTCTTTTTTATCTCTTTTTCTTCCTGTACGCGAGTTTTGTCTTCACAGTCGTGTGTACACGCGGTTTTTACTGGAATATCCGCATATATACACGGGTTTTCTGCACACAATCGCGTATGCCCTGAGTTTTGCCTTTTTGGGGAAGATTAAGTGTTGTTGGGTGAGTTTGGATGATTGTTGAGTCTTCTTGAATGCTTCTGGAGTCTGAATACACCTCTATTTCTGACCAAAGACGCTTTTTAGTTTAAAATTTTTTAAAATGTTCTTGTCATTCCATTTTCTATTTTTTGTTTTGAGATTAGTGCATTAGGTCTCTTTTACCTTAGTGCTTTGCTTGGGTGATGTCTGGTAGTGCTTGCAGAGTCTAAGGGTTGTAGAGTCATACTTTTGCTTTTTATCTCATTTTAATTAAAAAAATACAAAAACATTTGCTTTTTGCATCATTATGCATTGTTGCATTTTGCATTTTGCATGGTACTTGCATTAGGTTTGCTTGGAGAATATTAGTCAGATTTTCATATAGGAATGATTGCATATTCATTTGAAGGAAAATTTTGCACTTCACGTAGTAGCATACCCCGTTTTTCATTTGACACAGTGCATTTGCATTGATTGTTAGGTGTGCATTTTACTTCTTGTTGCGTCATAACATCATTAGCTGCACGACCATTTGCCTTTTTGAGTAATAAGCCAATTAAAATCAACGCATAATAAAATGAATTACACTCTTTTCTTTTATAGGGTGCACCAACAAGATTAGGTTTTAGGGTCTTGGAATAGTTCATTGTGAGTGAATTCTCCAAGACCACTAAACGAAACATTTATGTGTCTGTCCAGGTGAGAGTGTGAAATTCCTTTATATAATTAGTGTTTCTCAGGATCCTCCTCTTACAAGGGAGTTAAGCACGAGGCAATGTGAGCGATTATTGATTGGGATGACCCCTAGTCATAACTGAGTAGCACCAGAGATATTTCCAGGATTATATTCGTATCTGGGGGCTCTTTCGAGAGTTTCGAGCTTTGCTACCCTGCCCATACGGTCAATCCTGCCTGCGACTATCCGCCTGAGCATTGATTATATTGAGGTGACCTTAGTTGCCTTACCTAGGTTATCGAGGGGGTACTTCGCAGAGGTTATTCTGCAGGTGTCCTCGCCAGGTAGGGGTTGGACAGCACAGTCGCTAGATGCGTTGACGCTGAGGACCACTATAATTGGTTATAAACCCCCGCTTGTTGTGTATGGGAGTCTCAAGCCTCTCCTAGGCGAGACATACCTGCTTCATTCGAGAGCTCACATATCCTACCCTTGTTTGCTTGTGATTTGGCATTACATTTTATAGGTGGATGCTCTATGCACGCTAGTTTGTCTAGGGTTTGCGTAATTAGATTGAGTCTTTTTCATTTTTGAGTCATTGTGGATTCGAGCACGGCACTTCGCCGTTCTCGTCGTTTAGCAGGACTTCCGCCTTCCACGTCTCCTCCTCCTTTGGGAGAGAGAAACAGACAGTCCGGGCGAACTACTTCTCACGTTGATTCACACACGATGGGAGATCACGAGGATGAGATTCCTAACATGTCCTCTCCACCTCACGAGGTTGGGGATGCAGATTCTACTCCTGTTTATGATCCTTCACCGAAAATACCTTCACATTCTGGCTATGATCCCTCATTCATAGGTCGTTGGTATTGGTTACCAGGCGACGAGACTCATTATGAACCCACAAGCACTAGTCATGTTCCTTATGGCATGCCTAATATCCCTGCACCCGATCCGACACATCATTCCGAATCAGAAAATGAACCTAGCTCTACGCCTGGGGGCACTCCTGTTCCTTTCCATTCGGAGAGATTTGGGAGCACTAGTCACATTGCACCTTCCATCCCGGGGGTGGAAGCTACCTCACATGTCCGTCCTAGACCTAGTGTTAGTAGTCATATGCGGATACCAGAACCGAGACGAGTGACCATAGGGAACACCACTTACATCCCTTCACATGTCCCTTCGTCCTCGAACCCTACTCCTTCGAATGCATTTTTGACAACCCTTCCTCCCCCTCATTCACGTGGTCCTTCGGGCCGGAATATCGCTACTAGCCACGTTTGTACTGCGACTGCTCACACGGTAGTATCTCAGAGTCAAATACCTCTCGTTGTCTCGGGAGGTCATATTCCTGTTTCTGGATCGTCTAATGGCCCATCGCAAGGAGTTCCCCATATTCCTAACTATGGAGCTTCTCATGGGACATCCCATGGGACACCTTATGAAGCTTCTCATGGACACTCTTATGGACCGCAGTATGGACAGATCAACCCTATGGGTACGGGTATCAACAACCTGCTTACTCTTCCAATTATGGCTTTGTAGCACCGCATAGTCAAGGTACACCACATCATAATGCTTCCATGCAACCCTATACGGGTCAAATGGGAGGAGGATATTATGGCCAAGGCCATGGTATTTATAGCAATCAGCCTTACATGAACCAGAACTATCAGGGAGCGTGGCATAGACCAGCTCAACCTAGGCTCCCTTTCCTCGCAACGTTGAACTTACCTGACTTATCGAGACTTATGAACGATCCGGTATCTCATGACCCGGCTTGGCCGGTCATCCCTAACAAGCTTCCTCCAGACATTCCCAAATTTGAGGGCAAAGCTGGAAAAGATCCTAGTGAGCATGTCACTACTTTTCACCTTTGGTGCTCTTCCAATTCCTTACATGACGATTCAATCCATTTAAGGCTATTTCAACGCACCCTCACCAGGCCTGCAGCGAAATGATATATAGAGTTACCAAGGGGGGCATTCGTTTTGTTCGATGACCTTGCCATGACTTTCCTCAATCACTTTCAGCTACCCGTGTGTTACGACGTTGGAACAGAACTCTTATCGACATTTCGACAAGACAAAGCCACACATATCTCGGATCATATTCAAGAGTGGCGTAGACGGAAGCAGTTGATTAAAGTCTTTATACCACCGGAATTTATCCTTGAGTGGTTCCTCAAGTCATTGTTACCTTACATCGCGAAGGATGTTTCTACATCCGGAGTCCAAAACGAGGAACAAGCAATCTTTAGGGCACAAGAGTTGGATTTGATCTACGCTCAATCCGGACATTTGTATGAGATTATACCTAACGCTCCGCAATCTAGTTTCGATCCCAAGATCAAACCTGGACCACATGTCGATGGCATTGTGGGTTGTACAAGTGCCAAACCTGCGGATTCGGTTGTGAAACAAGTGAGCCAATTGTCTATTAATCAATCCGCTTCGGGACAAGCCATGGCTTTGTCTCAACCCACCCAAACGGCGAGTGTACTTTCCATGCAATTGTCGGACCAGAAGGGCAACCAGCAGCCCGAAAGGAATAACAAAAAGGGTAAAAATAATCATAAGGGTGGGAACAAAAACGAGAATGCTAATTTTAAAGACAAGAACGCTCATAATGTTGGGGGGGACAAGCAGTCTAAACGTAAGGTAAAGTTTCATTGCAAGTTGTGTAAGGAGGACCACCTCACTCACTTGTGCCCTCATATGGAAGATGCCTCGAGATTCATAGCACAGGGCCCAACTGTGCTAACTAATCCTTTACCCCATAATCAAAATATGAACTCGAGGACCATTGATCCTCATTGTGCATCGGGTGGAGATCAAAATCCGTCGGAAGCCCATACTGGTCATGGTTGCATCAATATGGTGCGTGCTACTGAGGTTGTGACTCGCACAAAGGATTATGGGTCGTCACAACCGGACCTTGGAAAAGAACCTGCTCCACCTAAGAGCCCTTTGCATATCGAAAACCCTATGGATAAACCTGAAGTTGCACCTCGCATTCCTAAGGGAGTCCTAAAGCGTTCGAGGCACAATCCTAATGCTTGAGCCGCCCAGAACTATTCCATTGTCGAGGATTTGGGCCAAACTCCTTGTGCGATGTCCGCGCTTGAAGTACTTTAGAGTTGTCCGCCGTAAAGGAAAGCCTTGCTTTCTGCTCTTGGGGTTAATGATGATAACTCTTCTTCCGTTATCAAATTTGAAACCATGGGACTGCAGCCTCGCTTGCCTTACGTGTCTCTTTTTATTCATGTAGAATGTCTTAATATGACCATCAAACGCACTGTGATTAATGAAGGCGCTGCTGTTTCCATGATGTCTTTGTCATGTTGGAAGGGTTTGGGTTCTCCCAAGTTGTCTCAATCCGCTACTATGTTGACTGCCTTTGATGGTAGATCATTTCGACCGCAAGGGATCCTTCCTTCTCTTAAGGTCCAATTGGGAGGGAAGACCGTCGCAATCGAGGTCGAGGTGGTTGATGTGCCCCTTGACTACAATCTTTTGCTGGGCCGGAATTGGATGTATAGTATGCAAGCCGTAGCCTCTTCTCTCTTCGAGTAGTATGCTTTCCATTTAATGGGAAGATCGTTACGATTGATCAAACATCATTCCGTAATTCGAGTGTTAGTGCATCATCGGGAGCTTCTATCTCGATTATCGATCATTCTCAGCCGGCAACTGGGAGTGTGGGTGTGGGTATGTATCCATCTCTTATGGGAACCTTTAGCTGTCCTGCGCCCGTTCTTATGATCGGATCTAGTTTTGGTGGGGCTTCGTCCTCGTTGAATTCGGTGTCTTTTCGCACTACCCATATGGAAGATCCTTGGATTCTTCCTTCACCGAGTCCTTCGAATGGACCTATCGAAACGGATGTGTCGTTGCCTGCAACAATGATAGCATATCAAGCGAATCTTGATTATGTTGCAGAGCCTAGTCCTTCCTCTTCGCGGACGGAGGAGGAAGATCCGTATGTGCTGCCTGCATGGGCAGTTGAGTCCTCTCACGCACATGATTGCCTCAATGATGTTTTTCCATCGGATGAAGCCATTATTGAGGCCATGTCTGGGGTTGAGCCACCTTGGGAAGAGTTACATCATCAATCATATTTTCTTCCCGAGCTTGATCGTATGGAGCGTGAGGACTTTAGTGAGATTCTTAGTGAGAAGATTGGTAGTCCCGTGATTCCATTGAGCTCTCCTGGTCAGATGGCCGATGGGAACATGGCGAATTTATCACCTACTATTCCTATCAATATTTCTCGCGATCCTAGCAAAGTTGAGAACGTCTACATTGGGGCGGATTGTTCTCTTGATGAGATCAAGGAGTATATCGAGCTATTTAAAGAGTTTCGTGACATCTTTGCTTGGTCATACTAAGAAATGCCAAGTATTGACCCTCGTATTGTCGAACATGAGATTAAGACCTATCTGAATGTGAAGCCGGTTCGACAATGTTTGCGTGCAGTGAATCCTAGAAAAGCGCCCGATATTAAGGCTGAGATAGAGAAGCTGTTAAAAGTCGGTTTTATCTATACGGTTCTCTTGACGGAGTGGGTTTCAAATCCCGTTCCGGTTGATAAGAAGCACGGAGCGATCCGTATATGCACTTATTTTCGTGATTTAAATCATGCTTGTCCTAAGGATAATTTTCCCACACCATTTATTGATCAGATTTTGGATGAACGTGCGGGAAGCGAGGTATTCTCCTTCATGGACGGTTTTTCCGGATATAATCAGATTCAGATCAAACCCGAGGATCAACATAAAACTGCATTTATTTGTCCTTGGGGTACTTTTGCTTATCGAAAGATGCCTTTCAATCTTAAAAACGCCGGAGCTACATTTCAGCGGGCTATGACCTTAATTTTTCATAATCTCAAAACAATTATCGAAGTGTATTTGGATGATCTTGCTGCTCATTCTCGTCTGAGAGTGCGTCATCCATACCATTTGAGATTAGTATTCGAAAGATGCCGCCATTACCAGGTTAGGTTAAATCCTCATAAGTGCATCTTTTGTGTAACTGTTGATCGCTTGCTAGGGTTCATTGTATCCAAGGAGGGTATAAGAGGCGATCCCTTAAAGGTTGAGGCAATACTTCAATTGTCTCCCCCGCGTAATATTAGACATCTTCAGTGTTTGCAAAGCATGGCAAATTTCTTGCAGAGATTCGTGGTTAATTTTTCCAATTTGACTAAAGGCTTTATGCGTTTTTTAAAGGACACTACTTTTTGTTGGGATGAGCGAGCCCAGGAGTCCTTTGATGCTCTTAAGCGAGCCTTAGCATCGGCCCCCGTGCTTAGTCCACCCAACTATAGCCATGATTTTTTTATTTATGTGGCCGCGTCCTTGGAGACGATTGGTATGGTTTTGATTCAGGAGGATGAGAAACTCCATGAGCATGTCATATATTATTTGAGCCGAAACCTTGTTGATGCGGATATCCGTTATTCCCATGTGGAGAAACTTGCTTTGGCCACTGTTCATGCGGTTCAGAGATTGAGACATTACATTCTCCTTCGCCAGAAGTTGGTGGTAGCTCATGTCAATCCATTTCAGTTCGTCCTCCCTAGAAGGATGATCAAGGGGCAAATACAATAAGTAGATTGTTATTTTGCAAGAGTTCGATCTCGAATTCGTTTCGGCGAAATCGAAGAAATCATTGATCTTTGCGGAGCTCATATCTGATTTTCCAAGTGTGGAGCAGGAGGAGGTTTATGAGAATACATTTGTCGATGAGCATATTTTCCTTATCTCAACTTTGGACCCGTGGTATGGGGATATCATTGTATATTTGCAAACGTTGAAAATCCCTACTCACCTTTCACGGGATGAGCGACGACGATTACGTCATGTAGCTAAGAACTACCTTATAGTGGATAACACTTTGTACCGCCGTGGGGTGGATTCCATTTTGCGTCGTTGTTTAACCCATGATGAGGCTGAGGTTGTACTGAATGATTGCCATGGAGGGGCGTGTGGTGGTCATTTATCTGGGCTTTCTACAGCCCAAAAAAATCTTGAGAGCGGGATATTTTTGGCTGTCGATCTTCAAAGATTGTGTCAATGCGGTCAAGTGGTGTCACCCTTGCCAGGTGTTTGCACGCAATATGCGCTCGCATCCTGCCCCGTTACATCCTATTACCACCGCCGGTCCCTTCACCAAGTGGGGGCTTGACTTCATGGATTGCAATCCAGCTTCGGCTGGGGGGCATCATCACATTATAGTGGCTGTCGATTATTTCACGAAATGGGCAGAGGCTATGCCCACGATTAAATCCGACAGTGAGACAGTCGCGCATTTCGTTTTCAACCAAATTATTTATCGGTTCGGCATTCCGAAAGAGCTTGTCACTGACCATGGTAGGCACTTTCAGAATAAAATGATGGAAGAGTTGGCTTCAAAGTTAGGGTATAAGCAGGAGCACTCCTCTTTTTATTACCCTCAAGCGAATGGACAGGTTGAAGCAGTGAATAAATCACTTAAGTCTATTCTCCAACGAACCATCGCACAAAGCAAAACGAATTGGCAAATCATATTATATCCTGCTTTGTGGGCCTATAAAACCGTGGTTAAGACTGCCACCGATTTCTCTCCATATCAGCTCGTACATGGGGTGGAGTCTGTCTTGCCGGTTGAATGCGAAATCCCTTCGTTGAAGCTAGCTATAGAGCTTTTACCAGACACTTCCGCATTGGAGAACCGTTTGGTCCACTTAGAGCAGCTTGATGAGCAGCGCCGAGATGCTTTAGTGGCTCTAGAGGTAAATAAGCGTCGCGTTAAGGTCCAATATGATAAGTCTGTCCGTCCGAGGAAGTTTAGTGAAGGTGATTTGGTCCTTTTGTGGGATCAAGCTAAAGAACCCTTGGGGGCAGAGAAGTTTAATCCCATGTGGCATGGTCCTTACGTAGTTAAACGTGTGCTAGAGAAGGGCGCCTATGAGTTGATGGATTATGAAGGGACAGCGTTGGCGGAGCCTAGAAATGGGCTCTATCTTAAAAAATACTATGCATGATCTTCAGCCAGGGCTGATTGTTGTAAATTATTGTACAGTTTTTGAATTGCATAGTTAGGTTTTCTTATGGTGATCGGGTTTGTTGATTAGCTTTCGTTTCTTATGGCAGATGTCGATGGAGTCTTCCGCTTACATAGGATTCGCTGATGGTGCTAGCCGTCACACTCGAAACTCAGCTTCGGCTGCTTGGGTGATTTATACTCCTACGGGTCAAGTATTGTCTTCATGAGGCGTATGTTTACGGCCTTCTTCAAACAATGTTGTTGAATATAGTGTCGTTATCGAGTTATTGCGGGATGCTATTTCACATGGTGTTCTCTCTTGAGGTACGTCTTGATTCTCAGTTAGTGGTTTCACAGCTTAATGGCTTGTATCATATTAGGGATCCGACATTATTACGAAGATTCTTACGTGTGAGATTACTAGAATGGTGTAACAAATATAAAATAAATTATTAAATAGATTAGTTAATTATATGAAAGGGTGTAACCCTTCATGCTCAAGCCTATAAAGGCGAGCTTATTGTACATTTTACCCATTATCCAATATATTATTATTACTCATATTCATTAATAAAATGATAGTCGGATCCGATTAACGGACAACCGGATTCAGTTGCTCCATTTGGTATCAGAGCGGATTCGCTCCTGCACTCTGAGCTCGGACTCGGCTCATCAATCCCTCCTTGAGCTCGGACTTGGCTCATCAATTTTCGATTCCTCCGCTACTCCGTTTCACCCCTATCTCTCTCCACTCCACTGCTCATTCCCTTCCACCTTCACGCCACCTCCTTCATCCATTCGCTCCTCCACTACCAACACTCCAATCACCCATCGTCTCCCACGTCCATTACTCCATTCCGCTTCCGCTCCAACCTGCAACTTCTACCCACTAGTCTCGTGCCCTCCACTGTGTGCTTCCCAGTACATACCCTCCGTCGCAACTTCTCCCTCACCTCTCTCTCGCACTAATACCTACCATTCCACCGCCCTTAACTCTCACAACCTTGACTCTGCTTCTACAACACGCAGTCACCAACGTCGTACCCATTGACGTCAAGTACCACGCGTTCACCGCATCCACCCTACGTCGTTGCACTCGTGGCTCCTCATCCATTTTTTCTACACCACCCCGTGCCCTTTCCTTCTACTCACCTGCTCTTCGCTCCACACTACTGTGATTGCGGCCACCTACTCCATGCACCCTCGCAGCCACCACCTCCTCCACGCACCCTCGCAGCCACCACCTCCTCACTTCCTTGCAGGACCTTCCCAAACACTCACATCTCGCAGCTCCTCCCTACACCCACGCCCTACACCTTGTCATTACACCTCCCTTCTACGGCCTGCAACAAGCTCGTTCTCCTCTTCGCGCACTACCTCCACAGTCCATCCACCGTGCCTCCACAGTACCATCCGAGCTCACACCGGCCCAGCTCCCTGAGCTCCTCTCCTACCCGCACGCACCCAACCTACTCCTCCGCTTGCTTGCAACCTGCTCATGCCGCCTGCTCACAGCCTGCCCCCCATCTCCTCCCATCTAGAACTTGCTGCGTGGCACCTCATCACCATCAACCCTAAAACGCCAACTCTCCTCCTCCACGAGAGCGCTAAGCCTGCAAAAGAAAATAAAAACAATTTTTATAAAAATTAAATCTTATATATAATAATAATATATTATTATATTATAATATTTTTTTTTTTTTAAAAGAAAACTATATAAACAAATATTATATATATAGTTAAAAATCAAATATTATATTTTTTTATTATAATATTTGTTTAAAACAAATAAAAAATAAAAAAATAAAATAAAATAAAACCTATATACAAAATATAGTTTATGAAAAATATAATAATAATAATATTAATTAATTAATTAATTAATATGTTATTATTCAAATTCACCTCAAAAGCCAAAAATAGCGCCGAAATACACACCTCCGTATATAAGGTCCAAGACCATGGAGGAACTGAACGAGAAGATCGAAAAAATAGAGGACATAAAGTCCCTTGTCGCTAACCAAGAAGGCTTGAAGGAAAAGATGCAAAATAACAATACATTACTCAAAAACGATCTTGTTTTGGTACTAGAAAGAAGGCTCGACGACAAACTTGACATCTTGAACGAAAAACAAAAAGACGTGGATGACAAAATGAGTACCATAACGCAAAACATAAACACCTTAACACAGAACATGAGCACCATGACGCAGAACCATAATACATTAATCGAGATGTTACAAAGGCTCATACCCAATCCGAGCCAAGTCAGCAATCCAGACATGCTAGATGCCTCATTTCATGTTGCCACCCAGGAAACACTCGCAAGGAATCAAGCAGGATTGCAAAAAGAAATAAAGATTAACAATGCAACGCTTAAGCAAGAGATAGAAACACAAGTACTGCAAGATATGGAGGCACGATTGAACAACAAAATAGACGCTATAAGTAAAATAGTAGAGAATAAAAAAGCTAAAAATCACCGCCAACAACGAAGCAATTCAGATATGTCACTTTCATCGTCCAGTAGTTCCGAGCCACCATCAAACCATAAGGCAAAAGGAAATCAACGTCGTCCTTACAAAGTGTACCCACCTAAGGCAAAAATAGAGTTGTCGAAATACAATGGGAGTGAAGACCAACGCATTGCTTGGTTAAACAAAGCAGAAGAATACTTCGACATTTACAACATTCAATCTGACGAGGAGAAGGTGAAATACGCGTCAATGCATATGGAAGGGTACGCCTATAATTGGTACTTATGGTGGAAGAGAGATAATTTTACCTACACCTGGAACTTGTTCAAAAACAATTTTTTTAATAGGTTTCAAGGAATCAAAGAAGATGAATTTTTCAGTAAACTTACCAGACTACAACAAATCAGAAACGTTGAGGAATTCACTCATCAATGGGAATCCTTATCAACACGAGTATTTGGGTTGTCTGACAAGCAAAGACTCGAAACCTATTTAGAAGGTCTTAAACCACACCTCCAAAAAAGAGTTAAAGTTACATGACATACCTAACGTAGAATTGGCAAGACGCAAAGCAAAAGCTGCAGAACGCAAATTGGAAGGAATAAAAACAAAAGACGATAGCCATTACGACAAGAAAAAGAGACACAATGTAGGTACTGTGCAGATACTTGGTCTCCCGGCCATCAATGCCACAAACCTCGATCATACGCCTACGAAATGGAAAATAGATCAAAGTCATCTAACGGTTACTCTGATAATAAAAAGAAAAAGAAGAAAAACATATGTCGTCGATGCAGTGATGATTGGACCCCTGGTCACAAATGAAGGAACAATGAGACAATACAGTGCAAAATCATCAATGGAAAGGAAGTGCAAGTCTCTACACAAGAGACCTCGTCCGATTCTAATACCGACACTGAGTCAAAATGAAGAACGACACCAGGAAAATACTTAAGCTTTGAGGACAAAGCTTCCTTAAAGGGAATGGCAATGTAACGAATATAAAATAAATTATTAAATAGATTAGTTAATTATATGAAAGGGTGTAACCCTTCACGCTCAAGCCTATAAAAGCGAGCTTATTTTACATTTTACCCATCATCCAATATATTATTATTACTCATATTCATTATTAAAATGATAGTCGGATTCGACTAACGGACAACTAGATTCGGTTGCTCCAAACGGCAATTTGAGAACATAACATGCATACATGTTTCAAGAATTTTTAATAAGTTGCTGACTCATATGCTAACTATGTGTTAGATTGGCATTTATTTCATAGACCATAAGTATATCACAAACATACATTTTTACACACATGTAAATAAATAAAATCGATCATCATAAAAGTTTTTCATTAAACATCTAAAATGTGACGTCATAATACATAAGTGTCATAATACAAAACTGGGGCTTCCGAGCCACCAAACTATAATACACGGTAGTACAAAAAGAAATACTCTCAGGTTTCTAAGCCTGAGGAGGAGGAGGGGGGTTCTGATCATGGTAGCACACCACGGCTCTAGCTAGCCGCCGAAATAATCGAACCCATGCCCGTGGTACACCAACCACCTGGCGCTGCATGGCCTCAGGCAAGTCCTCGACTTGCGCCATGGGTACCCTGTGTATCAAGCGTACAAAGTTTGTGTGGATGCTTTGGAGCGCCCGCTCCGCATCCGCACCCATGATGTCGTCTTCTCTTCCCCTCCGTCTATGACGAGGGAAACCATCAGGTCGCTGTGGTCCAACATCTGCATACACATGATAGATTGTCGCTATGTGTCGTCACACCAAAACATGTCTTTTGAGTCAATATATCAAAAAACACAAAAAATTTAATAATTCAAAAAACTTAAAAAGAGGGTTTGGGATTCGTTACCTATGTCGCCATATGCCGCTCCTGGTGGTAGGGGCATGTCCAGATCTCCCCGAAAATCTATCCCTGTATAGGGATAGTCATCGATGGCAATGATCTGCCGCCGCCACCATGGAAAGAAGTCCGCTGGGTAGGGGTTAGCCACCCTACCTCCGCCCAGTCTGCGCATAACATTTGCCCAACGTCGTTGGGCCGGATCTCGAACTCCGTGTGGAGGAATGTCCACTCTAGGGCTGAGCCCCGGTACACGCTCAAAGAAGAACGTGCTCAGTATGCTGCCGAAACCGAAGTTTCTCACCTTGCCCATCTTGCAGTCACTGAGCTGCTGCTTCATGTTACTCAACAGCGCAATGCTCCAGTCGTACACTGTGGGTCTCATACACTCCATCACATAGAACATCAATGGCCGCGAGGCCTGGTGGAGTGAAGCTAGTCCGGCTATCATGCCGAGTGCCAATAGTATGGCCTTCAGTCCCAGCACCTGGATCGAGTTTGTCGGGATTTGTAATATCCCAAACTGATATTTTCCTGTTTATGTGTATACTGTAGATGGCTAATAGACTTACTCCTTAATCAAATAGGAAAGCAAACCCCGAACTTTGCATGCATGCAGTTGCATGCAAATATGTGCCCTAGAAAAATACTAAGATGCTATAAAATAGGAGAAATCAATGCATGTACATACCAGTATATAGATCAGTTGATGGTGAAGAGACTGGTCCCAGCATGCAAGGATTCTACCGAAGGAATAAGGAGATACACCAAATCGTCCTCCACAGGTGAATGCGCCCTCCTCTCAAACTGTATAAGCTCCAGAATAATAAATAAGTTGCTGCTGGAAGCCCGAATGATGTGCACTAGGGTTATAATACCCCTCTGATGATGATGGAAGCAGCATGCGGAAGTTCTGAACCCTGTAGGTAGGAAAACGAATTGCTTTGTCTCTAATCACAGTGTGACGGTGAAACCCTCTAAATGGATGAATAATCAACTTCCTGGAATAACTGTTGAATGTAACCTAATGATGAACTAGTGCTGAACCTGGATGATCCAACCTGATGATGAACTAGGGCAAATAGATTTCATTGCCGAAATACACTAGTTAGTTGAGCATGCGCTCAACCCCAACTTAGCTCGCCGAGCTCTCCAATTCGACTCCACAAATCAATTATCACATAAGTGACTTCTCCATTCACTTTATCTTTATTTTATAACTTTCAACTGCGAAAACCCTAACTTTTGACCTAATTAGGTCACTTTATCTTCTAATTTGCAGTTGACTTGCATGCATGCGCAAACCCTAACTTTTGACCTAATTAGGTCACTTTATCTTCTAATTTGTGGTTGGCTTGCATGCATGCACATGGAGACTTAATCGGATGCATGCATCATTAAATAATGCCCGAATGTCATGCATGTAGGTGGCCTTTGGCTCTAGTGGCCCTCTTCGACCCAATGGTGATATAATATTGATGCCCTAGATCTTCTATATATGGCATTAGTCTTCGGCTGATTCCTTGACTATCAGTACTCGCTCGAACCTATAGGAATCACATAGGTTAGCAGGTTGGTCCCCAAATGCTTAAGTAGAAGAGGACATTACAGTCCTCCCTGCTCAAATTTGTTTGTCCTCAAGCAACTGTAAAGCTGGGTGCTATAAGACTTGTTCTACCTCCCAAGTAGCCTCCTCTATAGGCAGATCTTTCCACTGAACCAGGTAATCTGTGATGATTCTATTCCTCAGTTTCCGCTCTCGCACCTCTAGGATGCGCTCCGGAATCAGAACCAATTGCCCCTCGTCATCAAGGGAAGGCAGCTCGAAAGATGTAACAATCTGTTGACCAACCACCTTCTTGAGATTGGAGACATGAAATACGTTGTGAATCTTGCTCTCTGGGGGTAGTTCTAGCTCATATGCTACCTCTCCGACCTTCCGAATTATCTTGTATGCACCATAGACACGAGGTTGGAGTTTTTCTGCTCCTTTCTTTTTAAGAGATGACTGTCGGTAAGGCTGGAGGCGTAAATAAATGAAGTCTCCCACCTCAAAACTGCGCTCAACTCTGTGCCTGTCTGCATTTGTCTTCTGTTGATTCTGAGCAGCATGTATGTTCTCCCTAAGTATCTTGAGGATATCTTAACCCTCCTGAATCCACTCCTTGGCCTTGGGGACCCTGGTATCGCCAAATATCCGGTCTGCAAAAGTGGAAGCATCATACCCATACAGGGCTCGGAAAGGGGTCATCCTAATGGTCATATGGTAGGTGGTGTTGTAACAATGTTCACCCAAGTGTAACCATTTGATCCAGGTCCTCTGCTGACCTGACACATAATTTCTCAAGTATCCCTCAATCCATTTATTAACAATCTCTGTCTGTTCGTCACTCTGCGGATGATAACTTGTGCTCATGGCTAACTCGGTCCCCACTAACCGGAAAAGCTCTTGCCAAAAGGTTCCTGTGAATTTGCTGTCCCTGTCACTGACAATGGTCTTGGGTAACCCATGGAGTCTAAATACCTCTCTAAAAAATAGTTCTGCTACCTGTGCTGCTGAATAATCTGATAATATGGCAAAGAAGTGAGCAAACTTAGTCAATCTGTCCACTACTACGTACAAGCAGTCCCTGCCTTGGACCTTGGGCAGCCCAGTAATGAAGTCCATAGAAATGCTCTCCCATTTCTGCTCGGGAATAGGTAAGGGATGTAGTAAACCAGCCGGGTGGATGTGCTCTATTTTGTTTTGTTGGCACAAGCTGCACTCCCTCACATGTTATATCACATCTTTCTTGAGGCCCTTCCATGAGAACCTTTCTCTAATCTGTCTGTAGGTCTTGAGAAACCCCCGATGCCCTGCTAATGGTGAATCGTGCGATGCCTGTAAGATTTTCTTCTTGAGGGGAGACTCTAGAACCAAGAAGATTCTGTTTTTGTAGTATATAATATCATCAATGACCCTGTACCTATCATCCTGAATTTGTCCATCCAATAGCTCGCAAGCAAACTTATCTTTGGATTACTCAACCAAAAGCTGAGACCTCCAATCTGATGAGATGCTCATAAGGGATAAAGTAGTTGGTCGTCTAGAAAGTGCATCGACCACTACATTGCTCTTCCCCTTTATGTACTCAATCTCAAAGTCATAAGCATGAATTTTACTTCCCATTTCTGTTGTCTCTCGTTTAGCTCTTTCTGCTCTAGGAGGTATTTCAGGCTGTTGTGATCTGTCTTAACCTTGAACCTGGCACCTACTAAGTACTGCTTAAACTTGGTTAGCACATGGAGGATAGCTAACATCTCTTTGTCATATATCGAATAGTGGCGCTCATAGTCTTTGAGCTTCCTGCTCTCAAATGCAATGGGGTGGTTGTTCTGCATCAAAAACTGCCCCAATTCCCTCTCCTGAAGCATCACATTCTAACACAAAGGATTGAGAAAAATCTAGTAAAGCTAATACTGGGCATGAACTCATTACCTCCTTCATTTTCTCGAATGTTTGTTGTGCTGCCTTTGACCTACTAAATGCTCCCTTCTTGGTAAGATCTGTGAGGGGTGCGGTCATCTGTGAGAATCCGCTGACATACCTCCTATAGTAGGTGCAAAGGCCCAAAAAGCCCCTTAGTTCTGTCACATTTTTAGGTGTAGGCCAGTCCAAAATTGCCCGAATCTTCTCTAAGTGCACCTGGACCCCGTTGGCCCCTATCACATGTCCTAAGTACAACATCTCCTACATGCCGAACTCACACTTGGACATTTTGGCATATAGTGACTGCTCCTGTAGAAAACCGAGTACTTCATCAAAATGTCTCAAATGTTCTTCCCAAGTCCGACTATATATCAATATGTCGTCAAAGAATACCAGAATATATTTACGCAACTGTCCTGAAGATATGGTTCATGCATGATTGGAAAGTAGCTGGTGCATTAGTGAGCCCAAATGGCATCACTAGAAACTCATAATGTCCGTAGTGGCAACGGAAAGCGGTCTTTGGAACATCCTGTTCCCTGACCCGAATCTGATGGTACCCTGAGCAGAGATCAATTTTGGGAAAGTACTTTGCCCCCTGTAGTTCATCCATTAACTCATCAATCCTAGGGATGGGATACCTGTTCTTTATGGTCTTCTTATTGAGTGCCCTGTAATCAATGCACATGCATAAGGTTCCATCCTTTTTCTTCACTAGCACTACTGAAGATGCAAAGGGACTGGAGCTAGGTTTGATGTATCCCAGCTTGAGTAGTTCCTTGATTGTCTTCTCAATCTCATCTTTATACCTCTTGGGATGTCTGTAAGGAGTGGTGATAACTGCTTGGGTCCCCTCCTCTAACTCAATAATGTGCTCAAATACCCTATCTGGAGGTCGACCTGCTGGAAGGTCTCTGAATACTACCTTGTGCTTCTGTAGTAAGGCCTCTATATCTGCTGGATGTTGTGTGGCCTCATCTGGTGGTTTCCTGAAGGTAACCATACACTCTGCAACCCACTCAATATCTCCCTGCCGGAGTACTGCCTCCATCCTGTGTGATGTCATTGCTATGGGAGGATAGGTATTCATCCCTCTCAATACCACCTTCTATCCTTTTGCTCCTGTAAACTCCATCTCCATGGTCTGGTAATTTGTGGAATACTTCCCTATGGAATACAGCCACTGAACTCCTAGTACCACATTCATGTCAGGTACATCTACCACATAGAATGTCTCTATCACTGTATAATTCCCAAGCGTTACCTTTAATTTAGGAATCCTCTGACTACACTCCATGGTGTGACCTGCTGCTGCTACCGAAAACCCATCAAAGCTCTCAGTCTGAATGTCTCTCTTTTTAACTCGTGCAGCATCAATAAAGTTGTGGGATGCCCCACCATCTATCAGTACTCCCACTCTATGGCCCTGTACGGTACCTCTGATCCGAAGAGTGTGGAATCTAGGAACCCCTGTCATGGTAGCAATGGTACCTCCTGAGGCCTGTCCCTCAGCAACTGTCTCTGTTGTCTCTCCCTGCTCCTGATCTTGGTAATCCTCATCCTCCTCACTGTCGGAATAAGCCTCTATGTAGTAGGCCTTTCCTTTTCCTGAACATCTGTGACCTGGTATCCATGGTTCTTGGCAAGTGAAACATAACTTTTTTCTTCTAAGGTCCTGTCGGGTATCATTGTCCATCCATTCTTTCTTGGGCCATGGTTTCCTTTCTTTATCTTTAATAGGAACATTGGTCCTGGGAGAAAACCTATTTTTGGGCACTGCATCCTACAAGTCTCTAGTCCGTCTGATGGCATCTGCTAGGGTGGTGGGCCTATAAGACTTGAACCATCCCCATAAGGGTTCATTAAGAGCCTCAGTGAACAACATAATCAACTTGCTCTCTGATATATCTGTGACCATGACTGCTATCCTCTGAAACTCAAAAATAAAAGCATTTGCACTCCCTGTCTGCTTGAGTTGTGCCAACTCCCTAAAGTGTACCTCTGGATCCTTCCGATCAAACCGCTCAATGAGCCTCTGTATAAAATCTGTGTATGAGGTGATGGTGTTGTGACCCAGTGTCACTAATCCGTGGTACCACCACTCATGTGCTTCTCCGTCCAAATGCAAAGTAGCCAATTTAATGGAAGTATGTATCCAACTTTTGCACCCAATTCCTAGCTGGGCCACCCCGGGTGCCCTCAAAGGTAGGGATAGTCAGTTTCCCTAGGGTGCGCTATAACTCATAGTTCTGGGTGAATGGCCTATTGTAAGCTTTGGCTTTGTTCTTACTTTTAAAGTGGCAGAAGTCAGTGAAGATCATGGCTGAATGGAAGTCCTCTCCTAAAGCCCTATATTCTCTCAGATAGGCACTCATGGGTTCTTCTGGTTCTGCTTGTGCTAGAGGCACTGCAGCTGGACTATCTAAGAATTGAGGCATGGTAGGTCGAAAAGGCTTGTATATATGGGGATGGCTTTGCATGTTGGTATGTAAGTGCTCCCTACTACTGCTGGTGGATACCCTATCACTGTTGGGAAATAAGGGACCGTGTGGGGTGGGCCCATTCTTCTAAGTCATTTGCCTAAAGGTGCTCATCATTTCTTTTTGCCCAGTGGTGAGTTCTTTTATGGCTGATATGAGACTATTCAAAGCTATTTTATCATCATCGGCCATTGTTTCTTTGCCTTTTTCAAACTGATACTCTATGTTCCCCAAATCTATGTCCTCTAACTCCTCTTCTCTATCTCTATACCTCTGTCTCTTGTGAGTAATGTTGTATGGATCTCCTGGATTCATTTATAATTTTTGCATGCCCACAGCTGGCAAGGAAAATAGCTCTAATACCACTGTAATATCCCAACCTGATATTTTCCTGTTTATGTGTATACTGTAGATGGCTAATAGACTTACTCCTTAATCAAATAGGAAAGCAAACCCCGAACTTTGCATGCATGCAGTTGCATGCAAATATGTGCCCTAGAAAAATACTAAGATGCTATAAAATAGGAGAAATCAATGCATGTACATACCAGTATATAGATCAGCTGATGGTGAAGAGACTGGTCCCAGCATGCAAGGATTCTGCCAGAGGAATAAGGAGATACACCAAATCGTCCTCCACAGGTGAATGCGCCCTCCTCTCAAACTGTATAAGCTCCAGAATAATAAATAAGTTGTTGCTGGAAGCCCGGATGATGTGCACTAGGGTTATAATACCCCTCTAATGATGATGGAAGCAGCATGCGAAAGTTTTGAACCCTGTGGGTAGGAAAACGAATTGCTTTATCTCTAATCACGGTGACACAGTGTGACGGTGAAACCCTCTAGATGGATGAATAATCAACTTCCTGGAATAACTGTTGAATGTAACCTGATGATGAACTAGTGCTGAACCTGGATGATCCAACCTGATGATGAACTAGGGCAAATAGATTTCGCTGCCGAAATACACCAGTTAGCTGAGCATGCGCTCAACCCCAACTTTGCTCGCCGAGCTCTCCAATTCGACTCCACAAATCAATTATTACATAAGTAACTTCTCCATTCACTTTATCTTTCTTTTATAACTTTCAACTGCGAAACCCCTAACTTTTGACCTAATTAGGTCACTTTATCTTCTAATTTGCAGTTGATTTGCATGCATGTGCAAACCCTAACTTTTGACCTAATTAGGTCACTTTATCTTCTAATTTGCGGTTGACTTGCATGCATGCGCATGGAGACTTAATCAGGTGCATGCATCATTAAATAATGTCCGGATGTCATGCATGCAGGTGGCCTTTGGCTCTAGTGACCCTCTTCGACCCAATGGTGATATAATATTGATGCCTTAGATCTTCTATATATGGCATCAGTCTTCGGCTGATTCCTTGACTGTCGGTACCCGCTCGAACCTATAGGAATCACATAGGTTTGCAGGTTGGTCCCCAAATGCCTAAGGAGAAGAGGGCATTACAGGATTTGACTCCCAACCTTTTTTGTGTCCGAAAAGCAGTACACCCCAATGTACTCATCAATAGTTAGGCCACCTCCTAGCCCATGAGATCGGAGATTTACCGCCTCTCCTCGTCGGGATAATCCAGTGATAAAGTATATGTCCTCAATCTCTATACTGAGCGACATCCCGTCAATGTGAAAAGACTCAGAGTCTGGATCCCAGTAATCCACTAGCATTTGCAGGAGTCTTGGTTTGGCCCTCAGGCTGCCAAGACACCAAAATTTATACAAACCGCATGCACGTAGAGCTTGTTGGGCCATTAAGTCACCTTGTACAGCCTCTTCTACATCACCATGTTCCCTCACCCTCCATTCTAGAACCATCTTGCACATAAAACATGATTTTTTATCATTATTTGCCTCAGAAATCCTTATTCGCGGCCGCATACGCGACTGTTTGCAAAATAGCCACGTGTGTACACGGTTTTGGGAGGTTTTTCCGCGTATGGCCAACCCTATACGCGGAAAAAACCCTAATATTCGCGTGGGCCGAAACGCCTACTTTAAATTGGCCTAGAAAATGAAATTGACCATGGAAACTTAAAAAATTTGCATGAAATGGGAAGAGGAGGACATGAGAAGTTACCTGGAACAAACGGTGTCGAATTTCGCTGGACGATGCTCCCGGAATTCGTGTTGGAAGTTTTGAGCTCAAATGGGTAAAAATTTCAAATGATATGGAATTTTTGAAATTTTTTACCCACTTTCTATAGTTTTGGACCATTTCTAACCATTTTGGACCATTTTGGACTAATTTGATGATGTAGGAGTCCATTTTGAGCGCGGTTTGACCGTGGTTTTGACCCATTTGTGCCGATTTCAGGTATTATGTCTAAACTGGCATATAGGTTAGGCTTCACATCTGTTTGCACTTTGCATCACCTTATGACCGTTTCATTATAACCTTAGGTACGAACCCATTCTATCTTGTCACGGAACCTTCTTACTGCTTTTAGAAGTGACATGATGTGAATGGTAGAGCTTGACCATACATGGGTGCCCTAGTTAGCTCATGTTTTGCATTTGGTGCCCATGTCGATATTTTTTCTTTAGGGTGTGGGAGTCCTTTGTATAGTATCGCCATGACTTTACGCAAGAGCCTCATACTCCTCTTGATCTTTTTGTTGGCCTTTTCCCAAAGACTCCCTTATGTCAAGTTGTAATTGCATTATCATGAGTTTTGCTTGCCTTATTGAGCCTTATGTCGGCTTCCCTGACTTTGATTATCAGCCATATAGCCCGAGCTTGTCTCATGTCTAGCCAAGCAGAGCCATTTTACATATCTTTTGCAGCTTGATCCCCCATTTTTTACCGGGAAGGGACTTTCCCCCGAGTGTCGTTATCCTACACATGTTTCCTTGCATTGAGCATATATACGTTCCGCTGCTTGGAACTAGTTTGTTTGCCCCTTGACACTCGTCTCCTCCTAGTCTGTAACTATAAAGCACTTTTATTCTTTTTCAAGCTTTTCAAAATATTTGAAAAAGTCCAACAACAAAAAAAATCAAAAAACCAAAAAGCCGGACAGGAAAAGATGTTATCTTTGGCAGCAGTCGAGTCGTGTCGCCTTCAAACAGAGCACTATATATCACATCCATTGGTTGGGTTAATAGTTTGACTTTAGGAACTGTACTTGTTTCTCTGAGTTTATCTCAACCGACTGGTTAAGCTTCCAGTCCCTATGGAGCCTCTGTCGATGCCTTCTATGTCGCAGAGATGTCCCAGTTTTGTATATTGAGTCTATGCTGCCTACATTCAGTCACCATTCGCCTTTATGCTCTTGTTCGAAGGAAGTTGAAACCTGAGTTGGCCATTCCTCAGTTCTCTTGACTTTGCATGTCGGCCATTTCTAATACCGATACTAGTTCGTGCACATTATGATCCAGTTCTTCCACATTATACAGCTTTGCTGAGTACCTCGTGTTGGATGATGGGGGATGCCTTAATGCCCTCCTTCCAGTAGATTTCATCCCATCGACTTCAGATCATTTATTTTGGGATAGGAGTCTAGAGTCATTTTGAGTGCCTTGAGACTTGCAGTCATCAGTGACAGGTTCTCTCACCATCGACAGTTTTGGGAATACATCAATGTCCCCTAATCAATGGATTCTTTCAAGTGATCAACCTCAACACATTTATTCACACTTGTTAGTTTGCACTCTAGTACCTTGATTCCCATTTTCATTATCGGTGGGTGATCTTGCGTCTGTTAACGGTATACATCAATGACCGGTAATCAGACGATGGACTACTATGTTTGACCTCAACACCTCTATTCACATAGTAGGACATGTACTCATAGCAGATTATGTAAAAGACCTTCCAGATTGGTGGCATTTCATATATGCTACCTCCTTGATCGTGCCAGTGTTCATGAGATTTCAGCTCTTGTGACTCAATTCCAGTGTATGTCAGATATCTTCGGCCATTATGGAGATCTTGATCCATTGTATATCTTCAGCTTTCATGGAGATCATGATCCTTTGTATATCTTCATCATGGAGATTCTAATCTATCTATATTGTACGTGGCGATGACCACACATGTCATATTTTGTATCATGCCTATTCATGGCCATTGTACTCTTATGTATCCGAGACTGTTGTATGTACTTGCAATCATGTGCAGAGTTTGGTTATTGTATTATACTGTTGGATGGCTGGTTTTTCCACCTGGTTCTTCATCACTCCACTTTTGGGATGGACTTATAATGTATTTCAGTCATCGTATCACCCCTCTGACCTCACACATTAGGGGGCATCTGTTACAGCTAATTTCACCACACGTGGTGGATCACACATTTATGGCCTTCCCTGTCCCTCTGCAGACCCTTTGTGTTAAATTTTACAGGTTAGATGAGTTTTAGTACCGGTAATAAAATTCAATACATGAACATATAAATAACTGAGGTAAAATTCAAACTGTAATAAAACGTAACAACATAAGTTTCATTTCTTTCAACTTTAACGCTCTGCTGGTCACTGCGTTAAAGTTGATCATTGAAATGTTTCATCAACTGTCATGTATAGAAAAATAATAAATAACACGTGCAGTAAACTACAGAAGATAAAGAATCTTAACCATTGTTGGATCCACCTTATACTCAGTTAGTTCTGAGTTTGATCTTGTCACTGAAAGGACAAGTCAAACTAGTAGAACCATATACGTACCTTGAGAGAGAGAGGGAGTAAACAGACCTTAGTTTCTTCAATCAATTTAGCAGTGCAGTCAAGGAGAATCACACAGATGCACTCAAAGTGCAGTCAAGCACTTTACCAACAGATTCACGGTGAACAAATTCCCGAAACCAGTCAGGGTGGATCAAACAGAAAGACTCGGCCTATGCAGAGAATAGATCGCAGTAAATCCCATGCAGAATAACACAGAGGTAAAACTCATGACCAATCAAAATGCTGAGGCAATAATCATGACGTGAAGACCAAGCAAGAGCAAAATCTTGTGGAGTGAAATCAGAGATCTTGATGAAGTAGACAGCAGCAGAAGAACACAGGTGGCTAATGAAAGGCAAGGGAACCTATGGCAGCTGTGAAGGAGGTCAGTGAAGGCCAGACCGAGAAAGAGATCGGTGAAGACCAGACCGAGAAGGACATCCCGTAAGCCAAACCACAAATCAGAATCCAAGCCTGTGAAAAATCAAAAATCAGAATCCAAGCCCGTGGAGAAAGCAGCCAGGAAAAAATCACGATCAGAATCCAAGCCCGTGGAGAAAGCAGCCGTAAAAATCAAGATCATAAAATCGCAGAGCTTGTGGAGCAGCTAAAAATCAAGATCATAAAATCGCAGAGCTTGTGGAGCAGCCGTAAAAATCAAGATCATAAAATCGCAGAGCTTGTGGAGCAGCTAAAAATCAAGATCATAAAATCGCAGAGCTTGTGGAGCAGCCTTAAAAATCAAGATAAAATCGCAGAGCTTGTGGAGCAGCCGTAAAAATAAAATCGCAAAGCTTGTGGGATGATAAATCGAAAAGCTAAGGTGTGAGATTTAATGTAAATGTACGCTCATTTTATAATGTTTACATGGTCCAAAGATATACAAGAGATGGTCCACATATAATCATAAGATAACTTAGGGTAAGATAAAGTGGCCCAATAAAATAGAAAGTCAAAATGTCTCAAACATGAGATAAAACAAAAAAAAGGTAAAGTTTTTTTTTTTTTTATTAATAAATCATAAATGATTTTATTAATAATTTATAATAAAGTCATAAAATAAAAAGTCTAAAGGTCCAACATAAAGTGAATAGTCCAAAATCATAAGTGGGTTAACCATAAGTGAGTTAAAGGGTCTTTTTAACAAAACATAAGGTAACCATAACAATACTAGGTCCAATGGTCTTTAATAACCAATTAGGTAAATACACTCCATAAAGTCAGAGTCATCATAATCAAAGGTCCACACAAGTGAGAGTGCTAGGACCAAGTAAGAATAGGACCATGAGTCAACAACCACAAGATCAAAGTGAACCAAGCAATCAAATAGGACCAACAAGACCAAAAACTTTTCTCTCTCTCAAGGTACATAGTTTTATATAATTTGTCGTCACTGTATAAGGGGTAAGATCCAAACGGATGGTACAATCCTTTTGTCCTTGACACTGCTCCTAAAGGTTAGGTACTAGGGACATCGTCAAGGGGTGGCCAGTCCCTTGAGAATCAACCTAGCAATAACCGATTAGGAGAGGGGACATCATTATCTTCCATTCTTAATGAATGGCTTTCAACCTTATAGGCTGAGTTTCAGTCTCACACTGAATCAAATTGATCAATCCCTGGACCCTAACCGGGTCCTCCATTCTCTCGCAGAATGGTTCTCAGTACTAAGCTGAGTTTCAGTCTCACACTGAAAGTTGATCAACTACCTGCAGGACCTACTTGGACATCGTGTCCCTGGTCCTATACCAGAATATATCTCTGCCTCTACCTGCAGGCTCTACTTGGACATCACATCCTTGGTCCCAGACCAAAATACCCTAGAGGCATATAGGGGCCCTAGCCACATGCTAGGGGCTTTGCCATGGCATCAACCTACTTAGTCCTAGACCAAGAACCCCAGGAGACTACTGGGGGCCCTAGGGTACCTTCTAGGGTCTTACTCTGTCCTAGTCAACTGACTAGGAAACCATTCTCTGAGAATGGGTCTCGCAGCTACACTAACTTTAACACTTTGGACCCCATGGACCATTTTTGTACCTTTGATGTTTCCAAGATCATCCCTAAAAACATGCATTATTTGCCATACGCGACTTTTAAACCTATTCTCGCGTATATACACGGATATGACCCTTAAACCCGCGTACATCGAGATGTGTGCAAAAGGCCAAATAGTTTTGGAGTTTTCCTTGATGTGGAGCCGAGTCACTTGTCTCTTGGCCTTCCATATGCCTTGAGATCGCTCAGATTCGACCTTCCATTACCCCATTGAGACACTATATAAGGAACCCTTTGGATACATTGAAGGAGGAGGAATTGAAGAGCAAGAAAACTATAGTCCATTGTTGTCGGAGCTTATACTTGAGTCTGCATCCCTTTGTCCCTTGGAGCACTTTGTGTTCTTCCCAAGCTTGCCTTTGCTTGTGAGCTTGCTATCGAGAGATGGAGGATTGAAGTGGTGGAGGCCCAGGTGGAGGACTCAGTTTCTTCGGTTCGCAAACGTGCCAACAGAGGTTGTCATTCTTGTAATCTCTTATTTATATTAATAGAAATATCTTTTCCTGTCCAATAATGTGTATTTAAATGAATAATGAATCCATGGATGTTTTTAAATGCTTATAAGTTATTGATTATATATGTTAGAGTAGGTCTAACACAATTATATAGCATGCTTGTCTTGTTTGTTGATTGTTGAGAGAGCAAATTGCTAACACAAGCGAGATTGGAAAAGCTCAACGGGGATCTACATCAACCATCCGGAATAAGGTATGTTTTGAGATCCTTTAGTGTTAGATGTTTATTTCTCCTGCATATTGGGAAGGGATTGATTTCTGAGGTTACTATGTCTGTTGTGGTACCCCAAGCCATAGGACGTTTTCTCCGTAACAACATGAGACTCTTTAGCAAGTTTCAAGAGTAAAAGGGAGGAATGGACATGGAGTTGGTTGATGATACCACTTATCCTATGAAAGGATTGGGCTTCATTTCCTTCTGGTTTCCATTAAGTGATATTCTTAAGTTGAATGATGTTTTGTTTGTTCCTGGTTTGAAAAAGAATCTTCTTTCACTTTCTTGTATGACGAATTTTCAATGTAGAATTGCATTTAAAGGACAGCAATATACTATTAGTAATTGTAGTCTAGCAAGTCTTAGAGCTTTAGCTAGAGATGTGCAAGATGGTGGCCTTTACAAGTTATTAGCTGATACTATGACGCTTGTACATGCCAGTAAGACACTCAGTGAGCCTTCTAATTTTGAGGAGGCACATGCAAAGCATGTACGACATGTTGAATTTTCAGCATTAGCATAAACTTTAAAAATTTGCAGATAAACATAAATAGATCAGCAGTGCAGTAGAAACACATTCAGCACATCAGCACACATGGACACAATATTTTTCACTGGGGAAACCTTCAAAGGACAAAAACCCCAAAAGCATTAATAGCTCATCTCGTAAATGAGATGGCTTAAGAAATTCTTCAAAAAGTTCCTCTAATCCAGATCTGGATTTTGACCACAGTAACTGTAAAATTCATCAGTAAAAATTAGACTGATAATTTTACCCACAATTTCCATAATTACATAAAATTACCAATTTAGGGCTTTCTCAGAAAAACTGAGATTTTTTCTCTCCTGCCTGAAAATATCAGACTGCTGAAAACTGCCTGAAAATATCAGAGTGTCTGAAAACTGCCCAAAAATATCAGCATGCTGAAAACTGCCCGAAAATATCAAACTGTCTGAAAACTGCCCAAAAATATTAGACTGCTGAAAACTGCCTGAAAATATCAGACTGCTGAAAACTGCCTGAAAATATCAGACTGTCTGAAAACTGCCCAAAAAATATCAGCCTACTGAAAACTGCCCGAAAATATCAGACTGTCTGAAAACTGCCCAAAAATATCAGACTGCTGAAAACTGTCTGAAAATATCAGACTGCTGAAAATTGCCCGAAAATATCAGACTGCTGAAATCTGCCCAAAAAATGGAATGCTAAAGATAGCTGTGCAAAATTGCTGAAGATGGACTTTGCTGATAAAACCCTAGCTAAGGGTTTGAACATAAGATAGTCTTCTTCTCCTGTTAGAGCAAAAGTGTGTGTAACAAATGAGAAGGCTTGATCTTCTTTTATAGCCTTTATTCACCTCTAAGTGGACAAGATTAGGAAAAATAAAAATAATAATATTTTTATTCTTTCCCTAATTTCACTTTCACTTTTACCAGAAAGGTACTTTTATTTTTTCCTTTGACTTTTATAAGAAGTCCTTCTTTAATTAAGAAAAATAAAAATAATAATATTTTTATTCTTTTGCTAATTTCACTTTCACTTTTACCAAAAAGGTACTTTTATTTTTTTCCTTTGACTTTTATAAGAAGTCCTTTAATTTTGTTTTCCACCTGTGGTCCTTTTAGGTGGACAAGATTAGGAAAGATAAAAATAATAATATTTTTATTATTTTCCTAATTTCACTTTCACTATTACCAAAAAGGTACTTTTTTTTTTTCTTTGACTTTTGACTTTGGCCTTTTACCAAGTGCCCCTATGGTCATTACCTGTGGTACTTTTTTTTATTTCAAAAGTACATCATCATAAACCAAGAGAGTTATTAATGCTTTTATCTCACACACTGTGTGACACCTAGATCTGGTACTAGGGTAACTTAACCAAGGGTAGCTAATCCTTGGAGAAGCACACCAAGCCCATAGATCAAGGGTCAAAGTGCCACACACATGCCCAGACCCAGTCTAGGGCTTACAATGTCTTCATTCTCCCAGAGAATGGCTACTCAGAACTAAGCTGAGTCTACCAGTCCCAGACTGGTCTACATCGTGGTCCCGGACCAGATGTCTACTCAACACAAGGTTGAGTCTACCCAAGGCAGATTTGGGTTTATATCATGGTCCCAGACCAGATATCTACCATTCAACAGAATGGTCACTCAACACTGGGTTTAGTCTTCACCGTGGTCTCGAACCAGGTGGTCCCATTCTCCGAAGAGAAGGGCTCTCGATGCTGCTCAAAAAATCAACACGACAAGATGCCATGGAGATGGTTCAAAACTTATCGTGGAACTAGTGAGTGATTCCATGCTTGCAGGAGATGGGACTAGTGAAGAATACAAAGGCAAGGTTGTTGGATTCTCTCAAAAAGAGGGAGTTGACCTTGATGAGGCTCTTGCTCCAGTTACCAAAGGACTCTCTCAAATAAAGGAAGTTGACATTGTTAAGGGTTTTGCTTCAACTATCAGAGGTTTTGAGGTGCATGGGCAAGATATCTTATCTTGCCCATGTTTACAATTTGTTGGAGGCCATGTGTGAGTTGTTACACTATGAGCTTGGTATTTCAAGATGTATGAGACTTTTGGAAATTTTCATCTTTGAATTATTCCACTTGTCTTGGTCCTAGGGATTATCTTTGCAATAAATTATGAACAATTTATGATGCGGTGTCAGAACATTATGGCCCGTGAAGCTGACTTGAAGGATGATAGCATTTGGCAAGTAGGTAATCATCTAGGGTTTCTTCCTTCAAACTCAGAGCTGGTCAAGCCCTTAACAAAGGGGAGGTTAAAGATACCGATATAGCACCTTAGGTTGTTGAAGAACCTTTGGCGAGATTAGTGATTGATTTTGAGACTACGGCAGATTGAGATTTGCAAAAGGCAAGTTCAGTTGAAATGCTTGGGGAAAAGCTTGGCGTCGGTGAAAACACTTTCCTTGCATAAAGGAAGTGTTAGCTTTTGGGTTGCTTTGAAAGTTTTTACACCATGCTAGGAGTGCAATTTGTTTGATGTGGAGTGCATGGTGAAAACCTAGCCCTTGTATCTTACACTATTTTGGTTAATTGACATTTGGATAACTTATTATAAGTGGATGCT
This sequence comes from Pseudotsuga menziesii, assembly GCA_001517045.1. NCBI lineage: Eukaryota > Viridiplantae > Streptophyta > Pinopsida > Pinales > Pinaceae > Pseudotsuga > Pseudotsuga menziesii. The sequence goes on along the minus strand of LPNX011004969.1, from coordinate 342,068 downwards.
TATCCTCAAGATATGTTCTAGAGGAGGCACACTTCTTGTGGAGGTAGTTATCTTATATTGCAATGGACATCTTCTACATGGATGCAAGTTAAAAAGGATGGGTGCTTGGCATGGGAGATTGCATTATTGTGTGGATGAGAGAAAAGCATTAAGAGTAAGGGTGCTTGGCCCTAGGAGTATTAGGACCACGTGGCACATAGGTAGATGTAGAACACTTGGCTTACGAGAGTCTTGCTTTGAGAGCACTCCACTAGAGGTTGCTTGTGGACCCCTTTATACACATTTGGAGGAGGCGCATTGAAATTGGAAGCATCTCTTGTAGAGCGTGCAACCTTGTGATGAGGAGTGCTTCACATGTGGAGATGTAGCTTGGAAAGCACTCCACTTAGGAGGTGGTATCCAACCACCTAGTGACATGTGTACTCTATTGATAGAGTAGCACTCCACTTGTTGAACTAGTCTGGTGGCTTAGATTAGGTTGCTTGTAGACATAGTCCACCTTCGATTATTGACCTCCCACACCTACTTTTATATAAAGGAAGGAGAAATCCTTTGTCATAACTTACTATTCAAGTATGTACTTATGATCTTTGATATATTTTTCTTGCATTCTTGATGTGAGCTAGACCTACGGTTTGTGGGATGAAACCCTAGAGAAAAATTTGTAGAGCTTGGATGTAAGTGGAGCTTGTGTGATGCAAGCTTGTGAATCTCCTTGAAGACATGTGATGCAAGCTTGTGGATCTCCTTGAAGACATGTGTGAAGCAAGTGGGAGATCCGAGGGTAGACTAGTTGATGTAATGCTAGCTGGTTGTGGGACCTTTGGTACGGCTAGGAGAGCTTGGTGAGATGCCTTGCCTTGCCATGGTATTGTTGGTTAGGGTTTTTTGTTGATGGTGGATGCCCTAGTTAGGGTTTGGGAAGCAAATGGAGAGTCCTTGCTTGGGATGAGTAGAAAGGACTTGTTGTACTAAGGATGAGCTAAGGTATTGTACTTTATCTTCATTTAGGTATATATGAAGTGTAGTATTGTTGTCCTCGATTTATATGTTGCATATCTCAAAATCAAACTTTGGTTTCCCATTGTTATAAATTGTTTCATGGCTATTTTAATGCGCTGACTTGTTGGGACAGACAGGCTGAAACGTTGTGTGTTTTAGAATACTTAAATGAAGCTAAGAAACAGATTTAGGGATTTTATAAATCTGCTGTTAGAAAAATAATTTTCAAATTGTGCCCTACAGACCGTGATATTCATATCTCGTTCAAGTACATTTTCTGTGTCTGTCTTCTTGAGCTTGCTTAGTGAAAAGGGTGGCCAGAATTGAAGTATTTGTTGCTCTAATAAATATTTCAGATGCAGGATCAATTGGGTGTGGCTTGACTGGTTGTATGGAAAAGTTGTTATCCTCCTCGCCCGGGTTCAAATCACGCTGTGACATGCATGCTCCTAGTAAGCCAACTGTTGATGAGCTATATATGATATATTCACGAGTTGTTGACCTGAACTTGTGCCCTGAAGAACCTAGGGTTTATCCTGGGTACCATCCTTGGAATGAGGAGAAGTGCCTGGGATGCTTCCCCATGGTATGTTTCCCTGGAAAAAAAAATATTTCAGATTCAGCCATAAAATAGATTTGGAGAACCTCAAGTAAATGAGGTGAATTTTTCGTAAGTGCTTCAAAATACATATTTCTGAAATTTCCACATGGTCGACGTCAGAAATCCTTGTTGAATAGGAAAGCAATTTTGATTTCATTTGCGCAATGGTGGCCTGAACCAAACCCAAGTGAAGTCACCTTCCAAGAGAATTGGCCATATATCTATAGTATCAGTAACGGGAAACAGGAGACAGAACAGAACAAAAAATGGAGCTAGAGAGTTTTTTAGGATGAAAAATGTAAAAACATCCCTTCCACTGGCACTGTGTCGTACGCATATAAAATTAATTAGTAATGTACTAATATAATGTAAAGATGGAAATGGTAATGGGAACGAAACGAGAAGCTGGTGTCCCGGTCAGGTTTATGGTAGCAGAGATTTATATTAGCTCTATAAGAATGGAACCAATGCCATGAGAATAGACCAAACCCCGCGTTTTGCAGTCAAAGAAAATGCTATAACTAAAATAAGGTAAAACCCTAAACGCACTTATGGCGGAATAATACCCTTTACGTGATATAAAAAAGAAAGGGACAACTGTGCTGGACACAGTAATGAGCAAAAATCAGCTTACCTGGTGACATTTGAGTTTCTTGCCAAGACTGTGAGCATAGGCACTGAGCTGTTTCTTCTCTTTGACTGTCAATTCAGGAATCCTTCTGGCAGGATTAGTTACTTGTTTCTGTTCCCCAGAAGATACCACCCCCTTGCTTTCTTCATTATTTTCTTCTTCTTCATGATCTCCTCCTTCGCTTTCATCATCTTCTTCATCTTTGTAATCTCCTTCCTCTTCTTGTGAAACAAATGGTTGGGTTTTATGTTGACTCAGTGCAACAGGGCGTTGAAATGCTGAAGTGGATAGAAGAGACCTGAAGGCTGATGATGACCATTGCTGCTTCTTTGAGGAAACATTCGACGGCGGTGACAAGCAGATGAGAGGAGGAAGAGGCCTATAAAGTGCATTAACATGAGATATGAAGAGGTAAGTGGATTGTATCGATCGTCCAAGGACATGGTGAGCCATATTCTATTCTCTGAAAATGTTGGAAGCCGGGCGTTATCTATATGGTCATGGCAGTAAATGGAATTCTAGCATATACGCATACACGGAGAAATAAAAAAGCTGCGTTTCATTTGCGCTTATTTTTATTATTTCTTAATCCAAAATTTAACTAACCCTGATGTATTAAACGCAAATATAGAAAAGAAAAGAAAATTACAACAAATTCTTAAATTTAAAATGGACTTATATAAGCCACTATTTTTAAAATAACTTTGGATATTAATTAATTTTCATTTTAATTTATTAGTATTGTAAAATATATATATATGTATTCTAATTAATTTTCGTTTTAATTTATTAGTATTGTAAAATATATATATTCTAATTAATTTTCATTTTAATTTATTAGTATTGTAAAATATATATATATATTCTAATTAATTTTCATTTTAATTTATTAGTATTGTAAAACTATATATATATTCTAATTAATTTTCATTTTAATTTATTAGTATTGTAAAATATATATTTTTCATTTTAATTAATTTATTTGTATTGTAAAATAAATATATATATTCTAATTTGAACACTAAAAGATACAAATTGATAATAGGAGCAAGGGCACAATTTTTCATAGAAACTCACAAAAGATTTTTTGAAATCTATACTAGCTAAAATCAAGAAATTTATAGACAAATTTGCACATGACCGAGATAACTAAAGATTAGAAATTGTTGTTGAGATTAATTCATGGAGGTCACACAAATGTATACAAGTGGATAAAACAAATTGCCAAAGATTTCTGTGAGGAGTGATCTATAGAAGAAAAAACTTCCCTCTATGACATAGAGAGAAGATTCTATGACAAATTACATGATAACTTATTATGTATAATACCTACATTATTACACAAGTGAAGCGAATATATATTCGTTCATAGAGTAATATTTACCAAAAGATCTGGAATATTAAATAAGCCATAATAATATATAAATTGATGATATGAATTGATATGATTATAGATTACAAAGTGATTGCCATATATATATATTAATCGTAAAGGCACTTTGGATACTATCCATGAAAGGATGCGTCATTTTAGAATTGTTTACTAATAACTATTTATTAATTATTAATGTCAATATGTATTAATATTAATAATTAATATTGATATTTAATAGTTATTATTAATTACATAATAGTTATTTAGTGATTCTTTATTATATATATTTTTGTTTATTACATTGCCTCTCCCTTAGAATTGCTTTGTCCTCAAAGCAAAATTATGGAAGACTTTATCCCTCGTTCTAGCTCGTAACGCTTTCTCATGACATTGTGTGTTGGTAGTTGCAACATTTGATGAAATAAGACGATACTTTATTTTAAACATTGTGTGGAAATGTTGCGTCAGTTGGGAATTCATCCATCCGAGATATACCCTTAATGGAATTATTTGTGGATCGATTGTCGAGAGTTGGCGATTGTGTCTTTGCTCTTTGTAGGAATAATGCTGGTGATTTTCCTTTTGATTTTTTTGTCTATCATAATGACTCTTGTTATTCGGATCACGATAAGAAACTCGAATCGCCTGTGAAGTGTTTACTGGAACTTCAACTTTTGGTGCTTCTAATGATTTTTGTAATTGTTTTTCAAAACCATTTTATGTTGCTGCTTGTAGTGATGTGACAATCAGATTGTTCTTTTGAACTTTGACGAGATTTGCATTGCTTCCCTTTTTTTATGTTTGAATTTGAGCCTTTGATGACTTCTCCATTGCGTTAGTCATCGTTTCTTCTTTAATTTGATGTTGGTTGTATCGACTTATGTGATTTGGGTGACGATAAGGTATTCGAGATGTTTCCAGAACACATGTAGAAACTTTAATTGTTTGTGATTATTGTGATTTATTAATTGATAATAACTCTAAGGATTTTTTTAACTTCTCATTTTTTAATTTTGTTATTTGTTCAGTCAACCCTTGATTCAAAAATTTTAAGCAAGAATTTTCTTCATTTTTTTGTAATAGTTTCTTATTGAAATCATTTTGGAGATCCACTTCCTTTTGGTGGAATTCCTCTTGGCTTTCCTCTTGTGATCTTTTTTCCCTTTTTAATTTCTTAATATGTACGATCAAGTCTTGACTATGATTCTTCAAACGAGTGATTTCTTCATCCTTAAACGTGACAATTTTTTCAACTTCTTTCTACTTCTTTTGTTCTGACTTCTGATTACCCTGTGAAATCATGTTTGATATATCCTGGAATTCTTCAGATTTTGGAGGTTCTATTTCTGACTTCATTGTAATATCTTGAAATGTGATTCTCTTCCGGTTATAGGAAAATGTCAGAAACTTCTTTTCGGCATTTAAGATGAAAGTCCCCAATGTTTTTATCTAGGGTAAACCCAAAATTATGTCACCGTCAAAGCTCCATAAGGAACTAACAATGAATTTCGATGTGACCATATAATCTCCAACACTCAGTTGTAAGCCACTTATTTCAGTTCCTTTTTTGTCCAAAAAGTTTAGCTCTTCCCTTATATTTGACTCAGGAATCACTAAATGGTTAGCAAATTCAGTACTAATATAATTATTTCTTTCAGCAGGTGCGATAAAAATGGTGATATCCTTCCCTGCAAGTGTCCCTTTAATTCTAAATAATATTGAAACATTTTTTTGTAAGGTGATAGGAAAAATTTGCTTCTTTTCAATATTAAAATCCATATTCTTGAGTTTTCTTTGAAGTTTAATCAATATCTCCTTCTTTTTTTCCAATAGTTTGTAAAAATGTCAGTGGATTGGGTGGTTGAGAGGAATGAGTGTTACCTTCCCCACCTAAGCTCAAATCTCACTTGCTTTTTAGTAGCAATTATTATGAACCATTTTTATCTTTTTTTTTTCCCTTAAGTTTTGTAAAATGTGAGTAGATTGGGTGGTTGGGAGGAATGGGTGTTACATTCCCCACCTAAGTTCAAATCTCACTTGCTCTTTACTAGTAATTATTTTGCACTTTTATATTCACCCCAAACCCCCTTATTAAGAAACCATGTGTGGTTTCACTTTTACCCCCTTTTTTTTGTTTTACTTTTATTTGGGGGGGTTACTTTTACCTTTTATTTTTTAAGGACAAGGTCCTATTTTTTAGGGAAGCCCTAGAAGCTTGAATAGTAACTTTGCTCTAATACCACTGAAGCGAATATATATTCGTTCATAGAGTAATATTTACCAAAAGATCTGGAATATTAAATAAGCCATAATAATATATAAATTGATGATATGAATTGATATGATTATAGATTACAAAGTGATTGCCATATATATATATATTAATCGTAAAGGCACTTTGGATACTATCCATGAAAGGATGCGTCATTTTAGAATTGTTTACTAATAACTATTTATTAATTATTAATATCAATATGTATTAATATTAATAATTAATATTGATATTTAATAGTTATTATTAATTACATAATAGTTATTTAGTGATTCTTTATTATATATATTTTTGTTCATTACAACAAGTTATTGCTTTATAAAGACATTAGACATATTGTCAAGCCAAGACATCCCTTAAGGACACCTATCTGCACCAACTAGAAGAAGGAGCGGGAAGATTGGGAATACTTCTTATGCAAATGAATATGACTACTTTGGTCTCTATGACCGACCAAGAGTGTTGTGGTCAGTGATGAGGGAGTAGTTGTTCATGAGATGCCTAGGAGAAGAAAGAAAACATTATTCGGTTATCCAAAGAAGACGCAGACTTGGAGCGAGCCTAAGCATGCCAAAGACCAAAAAAAGACAAGAATCGACCTCACAACAACACAAATATATGTTGGACGAGGAAACACGGAAAAGAATTACAAGCAAGATCCAATAGTATAAACCTAATGTCAACATACAAAAGATTAAGATAGATAAAAGACAAAGAAAGAGAGTTGAACTTCGTAATGTCACAGACCCTTGTCAAATATGAAGACAAGAAGATCGAATGAAGTGATGAGTCGATGGAGCATTGACCCAGATACAAGTCAAGAAATGAAGATTAGTGAGATGATGAAAAGGAAGTAACCTTGATAGTTCTATAACTAAGAGAAAAAAATTCAATGGTGGAGGTAGGATTTAGAGCCCCATGGTTCACAAGTGCTACTGAAACCATGGAGGTCAGTGAGTTGGGACCCATGGTATAGGTAACATCAAGTTCAACACAACTAAATCTCAATATTAATAAAATTTTACTACATCTCTTACACTTAGAACCTGAACTGGCATCAATATGGAATTCGACTAAACAAGGAAGGGCAAGTTACTAGAAAATATAGATCCACATGCCACAAAGAGATAACAATCGGATTAGTAATACACGAAAGGAAGGAGAGAATAACTTGCTCATATAAATTAAGGATCTCATGACAACACCCCTTTATTAGGTTTACATACTAAATAATACCAAATTCCACATCCTAAATGGTGTGAAGAAGAGTCGCAACCTAGAGAAAATTGAATGGTAGAATATAAGGATCAAAGTTTACAAATAGAACTGGTCATCCAAAAAAGAGATCGTCGGGACACACCAAGAAGGCATAGTCAAGACATAACACTTGTGGTGAATTTACAGCAATCAAGAGGCAATAAGCCACCAACCCTACGACCATTGAAAGAGATGAATTTGCGAACAAAGATAGCGTGTAATAATATTATTCAAATCTTATCTACAAAGGGGATGAAGATCCAAAAAGGCATTGGTTCATATGTAAAAAAAGATTGGTAGGCCTTGGAAGTGATAGATGAAAATTTTAAAATCGCACAAACAATGGGAGGGCTTAGGAAGAGAGCATTAACGTGGTTTATTAACATTACGGATAATCGAACCAAGACCAAAGCAAAAATCAAGAATAAAATTCTAACATTCTTTAAAACGCAAGACATAAAACATCTCACAGCACAATTATTAAAAGAAATCAATCAAATGCTAGGAGAATCCATAAGAGAATACGATAAAAGGTTAAACTATTTGTTAAGTCGAATCCCTTGCATGATAAATAATGAATTCCTCCTACAATGTTTCATTGTGTGGTTACTTCAAAAAACAAGAGTGCCATTGAGATTGCATGAAATCAAACCATGTGAAGAAGATCTATGAAAAGCTCAACAAATTGAGTCAAACAACAATGGATCGATCACACCATCTAACAAAATATTAGAAGAAAGACTTGAAATGATGCAAAGGTAGATAAAAGAACTTGCCAAGACAAGTTCAAACTTATTCTACACATTTTGTATGAATAAATGCTAGACAAAATATAATTGTAAATATAAGGAATCGATTGTGCGACATCTAGACATTAGAGTTGTAGGTACGAAGTATTTCTATGATATTTGTAGAGACATGACAAACCACTCCATAAGGGACTACCCTCATAACATTAAAAATGCCAAACCAAAGTGGTGTGTCGTATGTGAGGAACCTACACATAATATAATTGAATGCTGACTAAATTATGGGAATAAGTCAAAGTACAAACTATATATCACACACAAGCATCGTATCTATTAAGACACGCTTGCAATTGATTGTTAACAATCAATGTTGAAAAATGGCACTTGCAATTGTTGATAACAATCATTGTTGAAAATCTCTCTCTCTCTCTCTCTCTCTCTCTCTCTCTCTCTCTCAACAAGGATAGAGAAGGGTGTTGTTGAAAGAAACTTTATGCTTCCCACAATGAATCTTCCTCTGGCAAGTTCTTCCATTTAATAAGATATTCCTTAACGTTTTTGGAATGGAGTTTCCTTTGTTTAATAGAAAAGTATGCCTTCATGGTATAGGATAATTCATCCTTCATCGTCCAATATAGGAAATTCAGATTGTGTTGCTTGATGTTGTCTTAACGTCTTCTTGAGTCTTGATACATGAAACATGTTATGGATGCGACAATTGTCATGTAATTTTAACTCGTATGCTATTGGGCTAGTTTTTTTGTTAATTTGGTATGGCCCATAGAATTTAGGAGCCAACTTGTTCTTTCCTTGTTGCTTGAGTGACAATTGTTTGTAGGGCCAAAGTCTTACAAACACCCATTCACCTTGTTCAAACTCTCTAATATTTGTAGGTCTACTTATTGCTTCATTCGATTCCAAGCATTTGTTAAATTCTCCATCAATAGTTGAATGGTCTTTTGATCTTCCTCTAGTTGATTCTTGAGTGTTGGCATATTAGAGTTAAAAACGTAAAATCCTTCAATTGGGTGGTTCATATCCATATAAGGCTTAAAAAGGAGTCATTTTGGATGACATATGGTAAGTAGTGTTATACCACCATTCGACTAAATGCAACCATTGGAACCATTTGTTTTGCTTGTCTGTCACAAAACAACATAGGTATGTTCCAAACATTTATTCACTATTTTCGTCTATCCATTGGTCCGGGGGTGATATGCTAAACTCATATTAAGGGACATCCCCAATTGTTTAAAAAAGTCCTTCCAAAAATTGCCCTTGAAATTTGCATCCATGTCGCTGATAATGACTTTTGGGAACCCATGTAATTTATAAATATTATTCCAAACTACTTCAACTATTTTGTTGAGTATATTTTCTTTACCCCCATAAGTGAGTGTAATTAGTTAGCATATCAACCACTACAAAAAAAAGTATCCTTCCCATCAAACATGTGCAACCCTTGATGAAATTCATTGAAATCTCTTCCCACTCTTGATTTGGAACGTGTAGTGGATAAAGTAACCCTGGTGCCATAGCATTTTCATTTTTATTTATTTGACAACTATCACACTCAAAGACATACTTCTGGATTTCTTTGCTTTTTCCTTTCCAATAAAATGATTATTGTGCATTGTAATAAGTTTTAAAGAGGCCTACATGTCCTACAAGAAGTAAGCCATGTGATTCCCTTAAGATTTTTATTTTGAATTTTGAAGTTGGCATGAGATAAATTCTCACCTTGTACCAAAGAATGACATTTCTCCATTCGATTTTGAATTTTGTCTTGAGCTATTGATGATGAAATAAGATTTTGGATCCTTAGCATATTCTACTTGTATCTCATTCAACTAGAGAGTGATCGTGATTGATACTACATGTGATATTACCTCATCATCTTTTATTGATAACGCATCAACAACTACATTATCGTTTCCCTTTTTGTGTAATATATCCATATTAAAGGCTAAAATATTTTATATCCACTTATGTTGCTCCGTGGATAAGGTTTTTTTGTCAATGTAAGTACTCAAGACTATTATGATTAGTACGTATAAAAAAATTAGTACCTAATAGGTATTGTCACCATTTAGCTAATGCATGCATGATAACAAGCATCTCCTTATCATATGTAGTTTTTAATCCTTCCCTCTTGTTGAGATTTTGGTTCTCAAATAAATTGAATGATCCTCTTGCATTAACACTGCATCAGTTCGAAAACTTGAAGCATCACATCCTACTCGGAAGATTTTGTAAATCAAGGGTAGCTAACATGAGTGTAGATGACATAACCCTTTTTAAGGTCTCAAAACATTCCTTTCCCTTGTTCTTCCACTGAAAAGAATTTTTCATTACTAAGTTTGATCACGATGTCATCACCTGTGTTTAATTCTTGACGGATCTTCTGTAGTACCCTGTTAACCCCAAAAATCCCCATAATTTTGATATGTTATTTTGTTTTCTCCATTCTATGATTGCTTTGTTTTGTTGGGATCTATCCTGACCCCTTCCCTGGATATGATGTGTCCAAGGTATTCTACTTATTCTATGTTGAAGGTGCACATTAACTTTTTGTGTAAAACATTTTTTTTTCTAATAGGGAGAGCACTTTCCAGGTGCTTAAGATGCTCTTTCCATGTTTTATTGTATATACGAACATCATTAAAAAATACTAGCACAAACTTCCTTAGGTATGGCTAGAAGAGCTCATTCATAGTTGCATGAAACATACAGGAGCATTGGTTAACCAAATGACATCACCTTAAATTCATAATGACCTACATGGGTTTGAAAAGAAGTCTTTGCTATGTCTTCTAGTCTCACATGAATCTGATAGTACCCTAACCTCATGTCTAATTTTGAAATAATTTCCCCCATGGACTTCATCTATAAATGGAATGGGAAACTTGTTCTTAATCATATTTTATTAAGGCCTCAATAATCTATACATATGGAATTCTACTTCATGTGATGACTATCCATTCTAATAGATCCTAAATTAAATTCTCTATTTCTCTTTTGTGGTGATGAGGGTATCGATATGGTTTAATGCTAACTGGTGTTGAGTCTGAGTTGACCTCGATGATGTGTTCAAATTTTCTTTTGGGGGGTAACTTCATAGGTATGTCTTGGAATACCTTCACATATTTATGGAGTAACCCTTGAATCTTAGGATGTTGGGAATGTATTACTTCTGGTGTTAATAAGTCCATTTGAATACATTGGGCCACATACGCAAGTGCTCATTTTTTAATTAGATTTTCCATTTGAATTGACAATATAATCTAGGTAGGAGGTGGTTGGAACCCACACAATTTAGATTTTCTTCCTTCCCATTTGGATTTTATAAATTGTTTCTAATTATTTATGGAGTAGGTGCCTATTTTTTGTGGTACATTGCATTTGTACCCAGCGCACCTTCAAATGTGCTCTAGGGAGAGAGACGCCATTTTTTCGACCAGGAAGGGTGTTATTCAGCAGCGGTGGTCATGGTCAGGCCCTTTGGTCCTTCCTTTAGGAGTATTATGGCTAAATGGCACTACTAACTACCCTTTGTTGGGGTTTTTAACCCTGGGTTGGTGTTCACGGCTCTTAGGGGTTGATCACTGGGTCACATGACCCCACATGTTGTTTATTTGCTTTGATGGTGTTTGCTTTAGCTACAATACCTTGGTCTCCCTTCACAGCCACCTCGAGCACCCTCCCGTCCCTTCAGCTAGCTAGCGCTCTCTCTCCTTGGGCTCCTTCCTCAGAGGACATCATCATTCCTCCCAGGTCGTATTGATGCTTTGAGGAGGGCATTGAGGGATTTTACAACACTTACAAGGTTAGATGGGGTATAACGCCCTCCCTCAAGCTCACTTCATCCTTTCGTTTGGAGTGATTCGCTTATTTTAGCAGTTTTTGGTACCTAGGGGGGCAAAAACCCTAGGTAGACTAATATAAGCCTACTTTAGGCTATTTTTGTATCATTTTATGTTATAATTTTAAGTTGACATTTTATCATTTAAAATTGACTTTTTAAGGCATGTAGGCCTGGATATTTTGTAAAAGAGAGTGCGAGAGGCTATAAATAAACCTCTCCTCGCTTCATTTTAGCATAAGACAAGTAGGATAAAACAATATGCACTTATTTTACCCTACTAGGTCTCTTTGAAAGTGATGCGCCTCCTCTCGAGGAAGATGTTTTCTGGGTTTTGATGGCAAATTCTTTAAGTGTCTTTGGTTCAATGCTCTTGTAAAGGTGATGCTATGATTTGTTGGATAAACACGTGCACAAGGAGGTATCCAGGCTTTTCGTAATCTCTCTTTGTTATTATTGATGAATGATGTATGTTTATGGATTGAATGGTAGCCACTAGGGTTGCATTTTGTCTTAGCTAGATCTTTCATCAACTTGTAGTCACCTTGGTTCTAAAAGTGCGTCCTTTTAGGGGTCCTTCTTGGATTAGAACCTTAATACTTTAGGGTTTGTTGTAAAACCTAGGCTAAGCTTCTCAAAAGGAAGGTTAGTCACCTCCTTAGATGCCCTAGGGCTAGGGTAAAACCTAAAACCCTTGTCCCAAAACCTCATTTCCTTCAAATCTCTTGCATTTGCAGATATAAATTTGCATTTTCATGATAGAATTAGGGTTAGACATAGGTTTGCAATTTTATGTTAAAAACCCTAGAATTTTTTTTTTTTAAATTTGATTTTTTGCCCTTCCTAAAATTTTGTCCCTCTCTCATACAATTTCACCCTGCCCTATTTGTCCCTAGAAACTCTAGGGAGAAATTTTAAGAGGCCCTAAAAATATAAAAAAATCATAAAACTTAAATTCTGCTCTTAAAAAATCCCTAAATAGTCCTAAATTCCTACCTAAGAGCTCCCTAACCCTCACCCTATACTAGTGGAGCCCCGGTCCTTCATTTTGGGTTTGTTCAAGGTCCTCATAGCCTGTGGACAGTCCTTTTTAATGGGTTGTAACAACCTCTAGGGTTGCCTTTAATAGTCCAATACAAGAATTTCAACTTGCGACACCCTTTACCCTCCATAACATCTAAGGTACTTGTTAATACACACTCATGAAGTGAGTAAATAAGGATTTTAAATTGTGGATTTCAAATATAATCTTTACCTATTGTTTAATTACAAGTAAAGGCCATGTTTTCATACTATTTATACAGACTTCAAATGTTGGTATTGTCTTCAAAACTGCACTTTAAGTTAGCATTAAAGGTGTAATTGCTCATTCTTATAAATGTTTGATAAATAACATCCTGGAAACATTGTTTGAACACATATTGCTGCCACCTATACATTTATCACTAATTGTTGCTCTATGTACACAGTACACTATTAAAATTTGTTTACTAGTGAATGATTGCATAAAAGTTTGGTTAGTAAACATTACCTTATTTACCCATGAGGTGTGTTATCTTTTGAAATTGTTTAGTACATGGATGTATTGCATACCTTGAGTGCATGATCTATGAAGGTAGGAACACTTAATACATCATTTTACAGCTTACTTTATCTCTGTTATACCGCTATAATTAGGCTGCTACATTTGTGCATATTATAGAGTGAATTAATTGTCGAATTCGATATAGTGACTACACTTCCAAGATTTATATTTGTTTATATAGTATGTCTTCTTCATTCCTCAAATTGACTCCATAAAGGCACTGGCCACTAACCCCTTTATAAGGAAGATATAATTTGGTGTATGTGTCCTTACAAACTTACAATTAAGGCTCTCCGCTGGGAGGTTCAGACTCTCTCAAGTAGTTTGGAGAAGTGACTAAGGTGAGAGTGGTCATTACCCCTCATATGTTGGTTGGTGACTAGCCCTTCTAGTTCATCCAGTAACAGTTTGTAACCATTGGATTCCCAATACAATGTCTATTCATCCTAGTGGTACTGTGTAAAACCCTGATTCCAAGTTATAATCTTCTATTTGTAACTTAACTGTTGTCACATATATAGTAGTTGGGCTACTTTTGTTCCTGAGTAGTACTGATAAGTTCTTTGAGCTAGTCCTTTACTATGAGATCAACAGATGATGAGCCACCAATTGATGATCTCCCACTTTCAACAGATCCGGAGTATTCAAATTGACCAGTTCTATGCCGTGATTGAGCCTCATGGCCCCATATTCGATGACTTAATAGCCATTCTTTCGTGACCCTGAGCAGAGATTGTTATAGTGCCTATGAAATGTAGCAGCAACAGTTGTTTCAATGATCCTCATATTTGTTTTAGATCCAGTGCAAGTATATGACCCAAGTGATATTATGGTTTGTGCATATGGATCTTGATGTTGCTTTGTTGTCTATTTTAGCAGTGAGACTTAATTGATAGTGGTTGTATCTTGGCGATACTTTATTTTGGTTTTACTTGGAATCTAAAGTATAAATGACATAGTTGTTATGTCCAAGAGATTCCTATGTATACTCATTGGCCTTGCCCTACTTCTAGTATAGATTTGGTCATTTCCCTTTAGGGGCACAACTTGTTAATCTTGGCACCATCTTCACTATCTTTGTCCATCTGTTGCCTTCCCTTGTTATTGATTAACCTTGACTTGTAACTTGACTAGTGGCATCTAGGATTTCCCCCACCTTCACCTTTATGTTGGAATAGGTCTCCATGTCTGAATTGTGTCCCGGTGTTGGTCTATGTGATGATTGTCACAGGGATGGTCTACCTTTAGGTATCGAACACAAGTAGACTTACTTAAAAGTGTCTTTAGACACTAAGGCATTGTAGCTTAAAGTTATTTTAAATGGATGCCCTGGAAACAAAACAAAAGTGCCTTTGGACACTACTGCAAATAAAAGAAAAACTAGCCAGTGGAAAAGAGATAAGGACTCATCCATTGTATGGCGTAAGGCTCATTTATCCCCACAAGGTATCAAGGTGAGGAAAACTTGTCAGGGATAAGCCTTAGTCCTTTTTTGGAGCCCAGAAGGATTTCCATGACACCTACTCTTGGAGGATGACAAGTTAATAAAAATAAATATTTTCAAATAAAGTTGATGGCTAGAGGATGAACATTCGTTCTTTGTATAATGTATGGATCATTTGCCCCCACAAGACAATAGGGTGAGACTAGCCCCCAAAGGTCATGTCTTTGTCATTTTCTGGAAGCTCATAAGGCTTACTAAGGCACCTACCTCTAGAGGTTAACTAGTGTATATTGCTCTGGAAATAAATTACTAAAAAGTTTGCTTGTCTAGAGTCTAGTGGACCCTTATCATCATTCCACCCATTTGTGAGACACTGCCATTCCCTATTGTTCACCTAGTCCAACTTATGTGTTTTGTGGATCCCCTTGTCCTTTAGCCTAGATGCTTACAATGTCGAGTGTCAAGTCATTCTCTTGGCCTTGCTTGTTTTCATTCACCTTCACCCTTGACTAGCAAAATGGCTAAATATATAAATGAGTATACACGAGAGGTTCTTGTTTAAGCTTCAGATCATTTTGATTTTGATAATATATATATATATATTGTGCTTATAATCACCAACATAAGCTACTCGTACTTGATTCTCACTGTCAACATATAATTGAGAATGCATGTCCATTTGTCCCTTGCAGTATAAGAGTTTATCACTTGGGTCATCATTTGATCAGTCTTGACCTAGTCAACCCAATGTTGATCAAGCTAGGAACAGGGTCTAAGATGAGTTTTAAACCGATGGTTATGAATGTTGATTATTTATGGTCTAAGGGTGTCCATTAGACATATTCATGCTTCAAATGATGGTTTACTATGATGGCTAGTATTATTTTTATGATTATCAACATTTACATGCTTTATTGTTTTTATTGTTCTGACATGGATGGGGCCTCTGGCCTACCTTTGTGATGGACATATTATGTAAGAGTAGTCATTCCTAGTTGTTTTGGACATTATGAATCAATTGGTGTAGTTGGTTTTCAGTTTTGGGAAGTTATAGGAGATATATGGGTCTTTTAGCCTTTTTGCAGGAAAGTTGCCTTGGGAAATTGAAAATAAAACATAGTGCAGACAACAATGAGATCTACTATGGCGCCAGAGGGAATATTAGGGTGTTTCCAGATGATTGTACCATATTACTATGGTTCCAAACACATCCATGCAGTCATTTGGCTTCAAGTTTTGGTCCTCGGTGAGATATTGACAGTTTTATGTTCCCAAGGCAGCTTTTTGATGATGGAAAATGGCTAATGAGGAAATCGATTTGGGAAAGAGAGAAAAAGAAATGGCATGGAATTGGTATGAGGCATACTATTTGGGTCACCTTCATCATCTGGCATCAGGTCCATTTCACTTGGGGTCCACACTTCCTTGATTTATTTAGTTTGAGGGCGTTTTGATGTATTTTGAGGGAGACATCCTAATGATTTTTATCAATCTTTGATATTATTTGCCACCACACCTTATTGTTGTGCCATGGGGATATGCTAGTGAAGGATGTTATAACCTCCTAGCCCTACCATGTACTATTTAATGGTTATTTGTCCATTTTTATGTGGTGCACCCTCTCATTGGGCAATTCTAGTGGTGCGCCCCCTTCTATTATTGAGTGGATCCATGTATGATGTATCTAGCTAATCTTAGTTGTTGATTAGATTATTTTTATCTTTTGATCATGACCCTTAATATTTTTGTATCTAGGTTTTATGTACTTGAAACATCTATATATTGAGATTCTCTCTCATTTGTAAAAGGACTTTTGGGCTCTGAGAATACTGAATACAAGAAAACTTTTGCAGAAACTCTTAGAAGCTTTGTGAATGTATTTGGATGTGATTGTTACACCTATTTCCTAGACATTTCAGTGGATCTTGCATGCAAACAAATATTTTTTTGTGGTGGTTGTACTGATATTTTGGAGGGTAGCGAATTGGTTGGAGGAGAATGCTAAGTTGTCTTCCACTCTCTTTCGGGAAAATCATTTCATCTTCAGGTAATTTTCAATTGTTATTTTGTGCATTGGATTTCATTATGTAGATGACATATGTAGATTTTTCATCCACAAACAAATATTATTTGTAGTTTGAATTTGTGGGTGGAGAAGAGGGGGCACACTATCTCAATTGGGTGTCTTTCCTTTGTTTCTTCCCGGATCTTGCTCGAAATTGCAACTAAGTGGAAGGATCATCGACATTCAAGGAGGTCACAAGTATTTTCAGGTATGATCTGCAAGGTTAGTATTTTTTCATTATTTTCATCCATTTGTCAATCAAAACCCTTTCTTTTAAACCCAAGTTTTGTAGATCTGATAGACCCGATGAGTTTTTTATGAAAGCCATCAAAACCCACTTGGAGATTGTTGAATAAACCCCAGATCTCAAATTTCATTTAAATCGGACTCCATTTACCTCAGGATCTAGAATTGGTCGCTCTAGGTGGGGGCGCCCCCTTTGGGTGGTGGCCAAATTTTCAAATGTATTAGTTGGGTATGCTTGAAACCACTTAATTTTCACAGATCTATCCTTCAGGTATCCTTATCTAGTAAATACTTGTCCCAATCTACCATTTTGGGTCAACTTTGTTCATTGTTTCCTAAACACTAAGTGGGTTCCATTTAGGTTTTCTTATGTATGGCTAGATCTCTCTATATCTACGTTCCTAAACTATTTGTGGTATCTTTCTTATCAAGCTGGGTCATTTTCCTTATTGGCTAAGCCTCCGCAACTTTTCCCAAACCATTATACCACATCCTTTCCATAGATCTAGATTCTATCACTCATTATCTCTCCTCTTTTAATCATTACATATCCCTAGGAGTTGTCTTGAGTAGGTGCGCTAGGCTAGTAGGGTATCCCCCTTGATCATTCTATGGATTGATCTAAAGTGACAAGATCCCATTTGGTGTGACAAATACCCTTCTTCCATAGTGGATGAGGCCCTTGTGGTGTCACTGGTTAGATACCTCACCTCTACCATATCAGATGGGATACCTTCCCCTAGGAGTTTCACACTCTCCAAAGCAGTTTGGAGAAGTGACTAAGGTGACAGTGGTCACTCTCCCTCATATGTTGGCTAGTGAATATCCATGCTAGTTCATTCGGTAGTAGTTTGTAACCATTAGATTCCCAATACAATGTCTATTCCTCCTAATGGTATTGTGTAAAACCCTAATTCCAAGTTATAATCTTCTATTTGTAACTTAACCTCATGACGTTTCCGAACACCATCGTTATTTATTTATTTATTTTTCCGTCTGCTACCATAACCGTTATATCTGTCGCTAGATAAAAGAATAAATGTAGCCTTTATGCCACTTTTACGTCAATAAAATTATGGGTGTTTTTTGTGTCTAAAAATATGTGACATTCTCTCTTTTCACATGGCCTCTTATTTTCAATGTTTGCGGCTAAGTGATGTAAATTATTGCAGTTAGGGATATCTTGGGCATTTCTTCCTCCAAATCTATATTAGTGTTCTTATTTTCCTCATTGCTTCCTTCCTCCTCGAAGTCACTATTTGATGTGTCAAGTTCCTTCTTAACCTCATAATTTTAATTTTTTTGTTGTTTCACTTATGCCCTGGCAACCATTTGTCTCCACAATATCTACACTTGTTTACCCACGTTCTATCTGTACCTTAATATTGTTGTTTTTCACCCTCCCTTACATGAGGTGGCATATACTTGTCCATCTTGTATGTGGCACACTTACTTGTTTTGTCATTGACATACCTATTCGGTCTATCTAACCCTGTGAATGACAACTTGTTGACTTTATTTTTTTGTTCAGTTAACTTTGTTACATGCTTGGCATCTTCAATAGTTTTGGGATTCCATAATTTTAACTTGCTACAGATGTAATCCTTCAACCCACAAATGTACATGTTTAGTAATTATTCATTAAACAATCCAATTTGACTTGTTGCTAGGACCTCCCACTCATGTGTATAATCATTCATGTTCCTCATTTGCTTTAGATCAATGAATTTTGTGTAAAGGTCTTCTTCTTCTTCATCATGGAATCTTTTTAATAATGTCATGGTAAATTTTTTACAGCAAAAAGAACGAGCGACACATTTCTTGGACCACCATAAGAACAATAGTATGCTTCCCCTTCTAAATCATTATAGGTTGTCATTAATTTTCTCGTTCACCAATCAATGGGTTAGATTAAAAAACACCCTCCATTTTGTTGACCGAGATGATGACTCTTCTATGGTATTTTCTGTTATATTTCAGTAACTCTTTTTAATTGTTTTGATAATCTCTACCTTGAAACCTTGGGTTATGCATACCACCTAAAATACTTACTTCTAGTGATCCTTGATGTTTGTGATCACTTGCATTTTGTGATTCTGGAGTTTGTGGTCCACCATGGGGTCAAAGAGAGAAAGGAATAATCTCCCTATAAAGAAGATAGAGTTAAACTAAAAGGAAATGGTCGATGGATTATTACACCACTTGACCTCAAGGAAGGTAAACCCTAGTTAGAGCCATGCAACAAAGATGTTGACATAAGAAGATTGTATCAAGTAATGCAAAGCAATGAAGATAATGTTGAACTAAATACTAGGTGAGAAGTATAATTGGGATCATCGTTTTCTATGGATCAAAATATTGAGACATAACTGTATGAGTGGCAAACAAAAAACTATGAATCTAAGGCCACAAACTGTTGGACAATCAAATCTATACTGAAACATAGTTTTGGATCTTATTTATCGATAAAAATTGTACCCATATTCTATGAAAAATGTTAAAGTATTGTAACTTTAAAAGATATTCCATCTGTATTGATTGTATTCCTCCATGAGTCTGGTCATGTATGAGTCATTGACAGAATCAATATAAACCTCCAGATGTAAGTAGGGTCAATAGTACCCAAGTGTCATTATAATAAATATTATTTTTGGTGTCTTACTAGACAAGATGGCCCTGTCAGATAGACAAGTCAGCCCTGTTAGGTCCTAAGTCAAGTAAAGTGACAAATATAAATAGGGAGGCACTTCCCTTCATTTGTATACACTCACTCAAGCAAGTTTGCAAGAGAGAGAATAACAAGT
The DNA here is from genome assembly GCA_001517045.1 of Pseudotsuga menziesii. Classification (NCBI taxonomy): domain Eukaryota; kingdom Viridiplantae; phylum Streptophyta; class Pinopsida; order Pinales; family Pinaceae; genus Pseudotsuga; species Pseudotsuga menziesii. Next base: position 322,175 of record LPNX011004969.1, on the reverse strand, counting down.
GCATCAGAAAGAAGAGAGAAGCAGTTGTTTGGGTTTTACACTGCTCTGGTTGAGTTCTATATTGAGGAAGTTTTGTGGGGTTTTCTCCCTTATGGTTTCCCTAAGGAAAATATTTGTGTTCTTTATGTTTATGTGCTTGTTGTTCTTTCAGTGATCCTACTAGTGAAAATTGTTTTAAGATATCATCTAAGTAATTAAGAAAAATTAACATGGTATCAGAGCCACCCTTAAAGGAGACACTGCACATCTAGAGTTTGTTACTCCAAACAAATCCCTCGAAATATCAACTAGAAAAGAGGGCTCACTCAACTCACCCCAGAAGGGCGCATCTTTCTATGGAAACATAACTGAATTCCAAGAAGTTTCAGTTTTGGACCAAACACTACTATCAGGAAGAACTAGGGCCTTAGTTTTCCTAAGAATCCATCATCAATCTCAGAAAAACCAAGATAAAGTCTATCTCGCCCTGGGAAGGCACATCTTTTCCATCACTTATCCCTACTAGTGATCAGAACTAGAAAATTAGGGTTTCTACATCAAACCCTAGGTCATCCCAAAGCAAGCCAACCAGAAGTTGTAATTATCAAGTAAGTACTACTCCTTCTAATTCCATTTGAAGTTCTCATTCTGTTAAAAGATGACAAAGAGTACCAATCTAGATGAGAAGCTTGAAGGTGTTGAAAACTTAAGAGCATGGAAATATCAGATCATGCTCATCCTAGAAGAAAATGATCTAGAAGGATTTATAAAGGAGGAAGTTGTAGAACCAAAAGAAGCTGAAGTTAAGTCCAAATACAAGAAGTTAATGATCAAGGCTAAGAGGACCATATCTCAATCCATCAAAGATAACTTGATTACTCAAGTATCCTCAAGGAGAACACCAAAAGAAATGTTTGATGCTCTATCCGACCTATTTGAAGGAAGAAACATCAATAGGAAGATGACATTGATGAATCACCTCAAAAGTGTAAAGGCTCAAAAGTCAGAAACCATGCAATCGTATTTTACAAGAGTAGCTCAAATTAAGGAGAAATTGGAATCCATTGGTGATATGGTTGAAGAAGAATAAATTTTAATGACCACCTTGAATGGTCTTCCAAGAGATTGGGAATCCTTTATCAGAGGAATCTATTCAAGAATAAGACTAACCAAGTTCTGACAATTATGGGAAGAATGTGTGCAAGAAGAAGAAAGAATAGCAGCTAGAGAAGAGAAGCTAAATGAAAATGAGGATCAAGCTTTGGCAGTCCATACCAAATGCAAGAACAAGAGAAAGAGTTATGATCATCCTCCCAAAAGGACTCAAGGGTTTAACAAGCCCAAGAAATAATTCTAAAATTATGAATGCTTCATTTGTCATAAGATGGGACACATTGGTATAAACTGTCCCATAAAAGCAGAACGAGTCAAGAAGAAGAAAATATTCCAGGCCCATGCTGTTGAAGACAATGATCAAGAAGATGAGGAAAGAACTATGGAAAATGAAGATTCCTGTGAAGAATATGTCTTTAGCTCTCCACTCACAGGTTTAGTCTCACCATGAAATGACACCTGGCTAGTAGATAGTGGTGCCTCCAAGAACATGATAGGTTACAATGACTCACTCTCATGTATTGTACAAAAGGAGTCCCCACACAAAGCAATTCTTGGAGATGATTACCAATATCCCATCAAAGGAATGGGAGAAGTCTCCTACAAGTTGGACTCTGGAAATTCCATGAAGATGAGAATGTCCTGTATATCCCAGGACTAAAGAAGTGCTAAAGAAGAACCTTCTTTCTATCTCAGCCTTAGATAAGAAAGGGTTTAGAGTTGCTTTTGTGGATGGAGAAGTCCTCATGTGGACAAAAGGAAAAACGATAGATGATGCAGTAGTAATTGGAGTTGAAGAAGGAGGAATCTACAGATTAAAGGGACATGTGGATTCAACATTGATGACTAGTACCATAAGCCATGTGAGCTATGGCACATAAGACTTTCTCATATACATTACAAAGCATTGCCAATTGTGAGCAAGGTTGTAGCTAGTTTACTAGAGATTCAGATAGATCATGAAGGAGTGTGCAAAGGATGTGCACAAGGAAAAAATACTAAGAACCCTGTTAAACACATTTATCATCATCATCATGTAATGGGATCAAAGTATCGGTGTTTGCCTCAAATCCTCAAGTTTTGAAGTTAAAAGTGGATAAGGACCAGTGATTTTACAGTTTTGGACACCACCGCACTTTCCCTGTAGACAAGGTGCAGTACCTATATGAGCAACGCCTTTTTGCCATGAGCAGTAAGCGGTGCCACCGCTAGTTTCCTTTATGCAATGAGCGGTGCTCCCCTAGTAACGCTCTGTCTCCTTGGGCAAAGAGTGGTGCTCGAATTTTAAAGGCAAAAAGAGGAGCTTTGAGAGGCTTCTCAAAGCTTGACTTCGTGGAGCCTCATCCCTAAGGTCTAGGACCACCTAGGGTCGAGATCCATCATTATAGGATCCTCCCTCCACCTCACCCATGAGATCATCAACCTACTCTATCTTCCCATGGCTTTAAATACTGGCTCACCCTACATGGGTAAAGGGAGGAAGATTAAGTTATTGAACTAAAATCTGGCCAAATCCAATCAAGATAGTGAGAAATTGGTAGACAAGTTTGGGCTTTGAGGCAAGGTTTACTTGAGAAGAGCTTCTCAACACCAAGGCTTTGGTTGTAATCTCTCTCTATATTTCATTTATGCAAATAAAGGTTCATTTCCCATGAATGTTCTTATGTTTGAATCACTACTTTCATTGTTGAACTCCTTGGTCATCAAGATAAGATCATAGATTAAACTCGTTACTCTAATCTAGTGTGTGTGTGCTTTGTTGTGTGTCTTGCAAGACAATCTGTGGAGATCAAACACTCCAAAGGCCAACCTATTACATCTTATGAGAGGTAAAAGATTATTTTATTTGAAGATATCTATTTGATCTTAGGGGAAGTGCTTTTATGTTATGATTGCTTTGTTCTAGCTTTGAGTGTTTCAAGCTAGGGAAACAACTTCTATCTGCAAAAGGTGAGTATTTCCGGTAACAAACCCTTATCCAAACAATGACAACAAAGCGACAGGGATCTTAGATATTATTCATTCAGATATATGAAGGCCAATGAAAACTACTTCATTAAGCGAGTTTGTTTACTGTGCTTCATTTATTAATGACTACTCCCACAAAACTTGGATATATTTCCTAAAGAAGAAGGATGAGGTGTTTGAAAGATTCAAAGAGTTTAAGGCCCTGGTAGACAATCTCTCTGAAAAGAGGATCAAGATCTTAAAATTAGATAATGGAGGAGCAAAGAAGATTAGATTAAGAGGAAGCTTACCATTCCGTATAATCCACAACAAAATGGTGTGGCAGAAAGAAAGAATAGATCTATCATGGAAGCTATGAAAGCTATGATACATGATAAAGCTCTACCTATGTACCTATGGGAAGAAGCAACCAAAACAACAATATATATACAAAATAGAATCTCTCACAATACCCTTGGGAACAAAAATCCAGAAGAGATGTTTACCAGAGAAAAGCCTGAAGTAAGTCACCTAAAGATATTTGGTTGTCCGGTATACATACGCATTCCCAAGGAGAAAATATAAAAGTTAGATCCTTCAGGAAAGAAGGGTATGTTTGTAGGATATAGTGAGCAATCAAAAGCTTATCGAATATATATCCCATGATATCGTCAAATTTAATTAAACAGATATGTCACCTTTGACGAAGATACAACCTTCAGAAAGAAAAAAAACAAAGAAAGACAAGGAAGATAAAGAGGAGCATGAAACACCCAGAGTTGCAGAAGGTCCTAAACCAGTTAAGAAAGAAGAAGAAGATTAGATGCCTGAGGATCATGACACGATAGATCCTCAGAGACCTGAATAATTTCCCAATGAAATGATCTCACGAAAGAGAAGACCTTCCTGGGCTCATGAAGTAATCAAAGAAGCAAAAAGACATGGTGTCCCAGAAGGAACCATCAAAGAAAGAAAGAAGCTAAAGCCATACCCTAGTTATGTAGCTTTGATGTATGATCTCGTTGATAAAGCACCAACATGTTTTGAATAAGAAACAAAGCAGAGAGATTGGGTTGATGCAATGGTCAAGGAATACTAATCCGTTATAAAGAATGATGTATGGGAAATAGTACCAAGACCAAAAGAAAATTCAATGGTATCCTCGAAATGGATCTTCAAGACAAAACACTTAGCAGATGGTAGTATACAATAGTACAAGGCAATATTTGTAGCTCGCGGATTCTCCCAAAGGAAGGAATCGACTATGAGGAGACCTTTGCACCAGTAGCTAGGTACAACTCAACTAGAACCATCCTTGCTTTGGCATCCAATATGAAGTGGAAATTACATCAAATGGATGTAAATATAACCCTTCTAAATGGCTTGATAGAAGAAGAAGTATATATCGAACAACCAGAAGGTTTCGAGCCTAATGATCAGGAAACTCATGTATGTAAACTTAAGAAGGAATTGTATGGGTTAAAGCAAGCACCTAGAGCATGGTATGGAAGAATTGATGGATTCCTGATGAGTTTAGGCTTTACCAAAAGTAAAGCAGATTCCAACCTCTACTATAAAGTTGAGGCTGATGGACTTATGATATTGCTACTATATGTAGATTATCTATTCTTGACAAGTGAAGATAAGCCCATCAACGAATGTAAGAAGAAGCTTGCTGCAGAATTTGAGATGAAAGACCTTGGAATGATATTTTCTAGGTCTTGAAGTATTGCAGTATCCATATGAGATTTTCCTAAACCAAGGAAAAATATGTAGTAGAAATCCTAAAGAGATTTGGGATGATAGATTGCAAGGCTATGAAAACTCCAATGACAACAAATTTGAAACTATTGAATGATAACATTTGGAAGTAGTCGATGTCATCCTACTTAGACAGATTATTGGTTCTCTGATGTACTTAACCAATACAAGACTAGATATATGTTTTGTTGTAAACACTCCGAGTCAATATATGATGAATCCCAAACATATTCACCTAGTTGGAGCAAAACATGTGATGAGATATCTAAAGGGGACTTTAGACTATGGTCTCGGATATGCATCAAATGGCGAGATCATATTACATGGATTTACAGATTCAGATTGGGCAGGAAGTGCTGAATATACAAAGAGCACTTCAGGATGTTGTTTTAGTTTGGATGATCTCATGGTTTAGTAGAAAGCATACCAGTATTACACTTAGCACGATAGAAGATGAATATATTGTAGCATGCTCATCTTGTAGCGAAGAAACATGGATTCGCAAGATGTTGGCAGCTTCATTTGATGCAAAGATATATGTTACTGATATCCTTTATGATAATCAGAGTTGTATTAAGATGATAAAAAACCCAATATTTCACGACAAGACGAAACATATCAAAGTTAGATATTATTACATTTGGGATATGGTTCAGAAGGGAGTTGTAAAGCTCAAGTGTGTTCCTACAGAGGAACAAGTGGCAAATGTGTTGACTAAGCCTCTGTCTCGCGTAAAGTTTGAATACTTTCGATACAATCTTGGCGTAGTCTGAAAGGACCTCTCTCTCGAGAGGGAGTGATGGTAGATGGAAGAAGGATGCAATGGTGGTAGCTCAACCTAGAGTAGGGTAAGTCTAGATAGGCTTGTTGACTCGAAAAAGTTAGTAAGTCAGATGAGGCATGTTGATCCTAGGGGGATTAGTATGTCTAGCTAGACTGGTTTAACCCAATAGGGTTAGTAAGCCATAACAATACTTGTCCCCCCTAGGAAGATTGATCTGTCTGACTAGGCTTGTTGACTCAAAAGTATTAGTAAGTTAGACAAAATGTCTGTATGGATCTACCAGAGAGCTCACCAAGATATTGCTTTGAGATAGTTAGTGGGCAAGATGTAGTTTCGGTATTCTTATACTAATGATTGTTGAGATGATTGTTGAGATGATTACTGAGATAGTTTCAGTATTCCTATATTGATGTAGCAGGTTCAATTTTTTTTTATACTGATGATTGTTGAGATGATCGTTGAGATGATTGCTGAGATAGTTTCAATATTTCTAGACTAATTTAGCAGGTTCAATATTTTAATACTGATGATTGTTGTGTTGACTATTGATGAGTTTGTTTCAATATTTCTATATTGATGATGTTGATGTTGTTTCAACATTTTTATGTTGATGATGTTCCAACATCCCTATGTTGGTTATGCATATGATGATCTTACATTTATTGATGATTTTGTTTTTAGCACTAACATGTTAATGAAGTCTCAGTATTTACGTATTGATGTTGTAGATGATGTTTCAGTATTTACATACTGATGTTGGCAGAAGATGATTCAGTATTCACATATTGATGTTGCAGAAGATGATCCAATATACGCAAAAGATGATTCAGTATTCACAAACTAATGTTGCAGAAGATGATCCAGTATAAACATAAGATGATTCAGTATCCACATACTCATGTTGTAGAAGATGATTCAGTATCCACAAACTGATGTGACAGAAGATGATCTAATACACATAGAAGATGATTCGGTAGTTACATATTGAGGTTGTAGAAGATAATCCAACTGAGATCGATGATGAATATGTATGATGGTGTTCCAAAAATTCCTATGATAGATAGAGACTCACTGGTCAGATGTACAGTTGTGGTAGTAGTTACTACCTTGGTTGAATACCTTCCTAGTTAAGAGGGAGTGTTAAAGTATTGTAACTTCGAAAGATATTCCATATGTATTGATTGTATTCCTCCATCAACAAAGGAGTTTGGTCATGTAAGAGTCATTGAAAGAATCAATATAAACCTTCAGATGTAATTCGGGTCAATAGTACCCAAGTGTCATTATAATAAATATTATTTTTGGTGTCTTGCTAGACAAGTTGGCCCTGTTAGGTCCTAAGTCAAGTCAAGTGACAGATATAAATAGGGAGGCACTCCCATTCATTTGTATACACTCACTAAAGAAAGTTTGCAAGAGGGAGAAGAACAAGTGTGTCATAAAGAAGAGAGAAGTAGTTGTATGGGTTTTACACTGCTCTGGTTGAGTTCTATAATGAGGAAGTTTTGCGGGGTTTTCTCCCTAGTGGTTTCCTTGAGGAAAAACTTTGTGTTCTTTGTTTTTCTATGCTTGTTGTTCTTTCAGTGATCCTACTAGTGAAAATTGTTTTAAGATATAATCTAAGCAATTAAGAAAACTTAACAAAAAATAATCCAACAAAATCCAAGTTTAATACCCATTGAATAAAAAATAATCATAACCAAGCCACCGCAATAAAAGGATGAGAATCACTTGCCGTGCATGTTGCATGTTGAAGAACAGTAAAAAATAGCTGGAGATCAAGGTTGGATGCAAAGTTAGGTCCAACCATCCATAGGACAAGTCACATGTTGGCGGGGAACTCACACCCCTCACCTTCAAACATGGACCACAACGACAACATATTTCACTGACAGGTTCAAAGGAAGAATGTTGACAGCCACCGCAAACATCAAAATTTTCAATCTAGGATTTGACCCTAAAGCACATATCAAACAATGTGAGAGAGAATAGAAGTGATTTAGATACATAGATGATAGTGTATGGCAACATTTGTTTTTGAATGAAATAGAATATCTCCCTCATAAATGGTATAAAATTGAAGAATCTCGGGGATATACATGGATTTGGTAGACCTTGAAGGAGAATTCCACAAAAGACTTTTTGTTTGTTCTAGCAGAGATCAAACTGCAAAATGTGGCCCACGAAATCCAAGATTTTATAATAGGACCTAGTAATAGAACTCCAGAAGAAAAGGAGAAGTCAAAGATTGACATGGGGTTTAACTTGAATTGTAATCAAATATCATGCTAGAATTAAGATAAACAAGTGGTAAGTAAAATTGAGATAGAAAATGAATTTTTTCTGAGGAAAAGATTCAAATGGAAAAAAGATCATCCATAACTGATAATGGAAGTTAACACAATTTTAAAAGTAACAAAGAAAATGGATGCAGGGAATGAAGAAGTATAAAAGATATATTATCCAACTTCTTACAATGAAATCAAGGAGAGAGAAAGAAAGTCAAATGGGTCAAGGCCGCTATAATGGATGGATGTGGAATTGAAAATCATCGAAGTTGATATTTCCAATGACAATTGACCAAAATTGACTAGGATTGGTAACTATTGGTCAGAAAAATAAATGTCATAAATAATCAACCTCTTGAAAGAATATTAGGATGTTTTTTCCTACAACTATAAATATTTGAGAGGATTGGTTAAAGAAATGGAAACAATGAAAATTGAGCTCATATTGAATGCTAAGCTAGTTAAGAAGAGACCATTTAAATAATTAGAACACAATTCCAAAGAAATTCTCCATAAGGAGATAGAAAACATATTGGTTGTAGGCATTACACACCCCATCAACAAGTCAAAGTGGGCTAGCCCCATGGTGGTGCAACCAAAGAAACTTGCATCAAAGAGGCTGAGGATATATGTGGATTTCAAAGAGTTGAATAAAGCAACACTTATATATCCTTTTCCCACACCTTTCATAGATGAAATTCTTAATGAAGTAGTAGGTGATGGGTGTTATTTTTTTAGTGACATATTTTTTGGATATAACCAAGTATCCATAGAAAATGAATAAGTAACCACAGAAAGAGAAGATTAAAGTTATTCTCAACTTGAATCCACTAGTAAATCCAAAACATATACAAATATTATTGGGACACATAGGTTATATATTTAAAGTTTATTAGGCATTATGCAGACATGACATTCTCATAGATGAGCTTTTGATGGCAAATATCAAATTCATTTGGAGCAAAGACTACAATGAAGCATTCAACATACTGAAAAGAAAATTGGTCGAAGCACCTATCCTTAGATTCCCCATTTGGTCAAATATGTTTCATATACATGTTGATGCATCCAACATAGTAGTTAGGGTGGTATTGACACAACCAATAGAAGAAGGGGTTGGCCACCTACTGCTTATGCTAGTTAAAATCTAAATAAGGAAAAAAGGAACTACTCTGTGATAAAAAGGGAAGGACTAGGAATGATTTCACTGTAGAAGTGCAAATACTACCACCTAGAAAATCCATTATATTTTATACCAACCATCAAGCAATAAAATATCTTGTCAATAACCTTTTGCACCAAAGAAGAATTTGTCAATGGTTATTTCTCTGCCAAGATTTGAATTTAAAGTTATTGTTAGACCAAGAAAATCAAATGTTGGTCCTGACCATCTATCGTGGGTAGAAATAGGAGAAGAGCCAATGGGAAGTTATGATGACTTACCTGTTGGAGTTTGTGCAAATTCAGAAGCTATTCTTATTGTCCTCCTCCAGGAGTTGAACTTGTTGTAATCATTCATACAAACCCTAGAAAGAACAATGTAAGCCTTGGGGTGAAAATCCAACAATAAAAGAATAAAATATAAATTATGAAATACAAAATTATATTTTTCCCCCAAGTGAAGTTAGACCCAGTTAAATTATGGGTGGGAAAACAGTATATATTGGAGGCATCCCTCCCCGTTATTTCACAAAACAACAACACAACAACATAGATAAGTGCGCAGTTTTCTAGAAGAGAGAGAAGTTCACATACATTGCAGAAGAATACTGTTTTCAGGGTTTCAGTATTTGGAAAGCATTTCCATATTTTTCTTTTCTTTCTTCATTGTACTATGATCTTAGAATTATTATCTCTAGATGAAGGTTGCTGGGTTTTCTCCCATTTGGGTTTCCCAGGTGAAAAATACTTGTGTTATTGTTCTGTGCTTTGTCCATATTCTAGCCATCCAATTGATAAATGCAATTAAGATATATTGCTATAATCTTAAGAAAATCTAACATGGTATCAGAGCAGTGCTAGAAGAATCCATTGTCGAAACTCTGTCGACAACCTGTCGAAACTAGGGTTTCATCTTTCAAGGTCTTCACTCAACCTTTTGGCAGAAAAAGAGCCTTGGTAAGTTTGCTCTAAGGAGGGTGCATCTTTTGGTGAAGACATAATTCAATTATGAGAATTTTCAATTTTGACTTAATTTTGTTGATGCATCAAAAATTAGGGTTTCCAGTTTTGACCTACTTTTTCCATAGTTTTGGCTTGACTCTACATCTACTCAAATCGCCTCTATAGGGTGCATTTATTTGTGGATTTAGTTTTTCAAAACTCCAACTTTCATTTTTGACCTAGCCTCTGCTAGGGTCTCAGATCCAGATCTATAGCTAAGATGATCATCATGAAGGTTGTAGATCATTTGGAAGGGGGTTCCAAATTCATCCCCTAGAAGTCTAGGGTTCTTTTTCTACTAGAAGAAAATGAACTATTATAGTTTGTAAAGGAAAAGGTCCTAGAACCAGAAGCTGAAGAAGACAAACCTCACCAGAGAAAGGATGATGCCGAAGCAAGGAGGATTTTAGTGGACTTAGTTAGAGATCACTTGGTTCCTCAGATCTCAAAAATAATGACAGCGAGGAAGATATTCAAAACTCTAAAGAATCTATTTGAACACAGTAGCATCAATGTGACCCTCACATTGAGGAATCAACTGTCAAATATGAAGATGACGAAGTCTGAGAATATTGCCTCATATTTCATGAGGATCACTGAGCTCCGGGACAAGCTAAAGTCCAATGGAGACAATCTTGAAGAAAAGGATCTCCTTATGACTACCTTAAATGGTCTCCCACCATCTTGGGAGTTTTTCATCCAAACTATAAGTGATCGAACCAAGTTGCCCAAATTTGATAAACTATACAAAGAATGCACTCAAGAAGAAACAAGAATCTCAGCATGCCAAAGACTTCACGGTACTCAACCCGAGGAAAATCAAGCATTGGTATCTCATGCCAAGAAAGGGAAGGGAAGGGAAAGGAAGCCGTTCATTCGCAAGCATCAAGACAAGAGATCAAGTCCTTCCCCCAATCAGAAGAAGCAAAAGAAGGATCTATCTTAGATCCAATGCTACAGGTGCAAGAAATACGGTCATTATGCCAGTAGTTTTCGAAGCTCACACAAAAGGAAGCATGAAGCTTCAACTACTGATGTAGAAGAAGATCATGATCATAAGAAATATAAGAATGAAGACCGTACATAATTTTTCGTCATATCACCCCTATCAGGTACTGTTCCCACCATTAGTGATACTTAGCTCATAGATAGTGGTGCATCTAGACACATGACAGGATATAAAGAAAATATCTCGTAAGTAGTTGTGAAGGATTCTCATCTTCGAGTTGTACTTGGAGATGATGCCAACTACACTGTGAAGGGATTTGAGGCTACCTCCCTTCAACTACATGTTAATGACACTCTACATTGAAGTGATGTACTCTATGTACCTGGTATGAAAAGAAATCTTGTTTCCATCTCAGCCTTAGAAGACAAAGGATATAAAGTAGCATTTTCAAATGGAAAAATACTTGCTTGGCAGAAGAACTCATGCATGGATACAACCAAAGTATGCTATATTTTTATCATTTAAGCAATATGATCTTAGGATCTTATCTGAGAGAATAACATGCATAACAATAATCACAAGAGACAAGAGACACAAAGAATTTTCCTTGGGGAAACCATAAAGAAAAAAACCCTGCAACTTCCTAAGAGATAGAATGAGCACCAATAGAAAAAGTAAAACTTGCAGACATAAAGATGATCTCCGATAGATGATCTCTGTCACTTGTGCCAGCACTTCCTCTCTCACTCATGTGCCCCAGTTAAGTGAGTGTATGTATCAAATAGAGAGGATCACTCTCTATTTATACTAGTTTTCAACTTGACAATTACTTACCAGGGCTAACTTCACTAGGAGATTCTAATAACCCTAGTTCCCCTCAACTGTGGGGACTTTGCCCCCCGATCAATAAGGATGGTTAACCTCAGCTCAATTGTGGGGACTATTTCCTCGACTTACAACGGAGGGCTAACCCCAATGACTTTACATGACTTTATTATATTAATGAATCTCCTGATAGGAACATCGGGGTACAATGAAATAAAAATGATTCTCCCTGATAGGAACATCGTGGTACAATATAAGATATACAAGTGAATACATTCCGAAGTTACAAATACATCAACACTCCCTCTTAAATAGTAAGGTATTCTCTTGACACAATTCATCAGCATGAGTCTTCATCATTGGATCAAATCTGGATCATCATTAAAGCTATATCATCACTGGATCATCACTGGATCATCATCAAAGCTGTATCATCACTGGATCATTATCAAAGCTGGATCATCATTGGATCATCATCATCATCACTACTTCCGCTATCTCTCAATTCTTCTCGTCATAGGAAGTTCTATAGAGCCAACCCTTTTTCATGCTGGTTGTAGGCCTAGCCTCCATGTAGGTCTTCATCAACAGTTCTTATATCATCGACATGGGGACACACCTACTACCATCCGAGAAAGGCTCCAACACTTACATTCACCAGCATGGTAGGACACACCTACTACCATATGTGAAAGGCTCCATCACTTACATCCACTGGCATGATAGGAAACACCTACTACCATCCATGGAAAGGCCCCAACACTTACATCTACTAGCATGGTAGGACACACCTACTGCCATCCAGAGAAAGGCCATGCACTTACATCCACCAGCATGGTAGGACACACCTACTACCATATGTGGAAAGGCCCTGCACTTACATCCACTAGCATGGTAGGACACACCTACTACCATCTGTTGAAAGGCTCTGCACTTACATCTGTTGGCATAGTAGGACACACCTACTACCATCTAGGAAAAAGCTCTGCACTTACATCCATCGGCATGGTAGGACACACCTACTACCATCTGGGGAAAGGCTCAACACTTACATCTGACCATGGGAGGAACCAATCCTGCCACCATGTTAGAAGGGCACAACACTTACATCTGACCATGGGAGGAACCAATCCTACCACCATGTCAGAAGGGCACAACACTTATATAGAACATGGGAGGAACCAATCCTGCCACCATTTCAGAAAGGCATAGCACTTATATCTGACCATGGGAGGAACCAATCCTACCACCATGTCAGAAGGGCACAACACTTATATCTGACCATGGGAGGAACCAATCCTACCACCATGTCAGAAGGGCTCACGGACTCATCACTTCCTCTTGGAAGGAATCTCGATCTGGAGAACACCAAGCTTCTCCTTGAAGTACTCAAACTTCTATCTGGCCATTTCTAGCATAGAATCACATTAGGGTTGATTACGTCCAAGGATAACCTGCGAGATTCACTAGGATTTATTACATCCGAGGACAACCTACAGGACTGATTACGTCTGAGCAACCTATGATCTTCGCCAAGATTTATGCTCAGACAACCTGTCTCACCGGCTACGCTAGAACTCCCTCTTTCGAGAGATCTAGATCTGGATCATATACTGGAGCTTCACTGCTCCTCTCTGCATCATACAAAAATGCAAGTTAGATCAATCAAATCAAATAGTAGTTTTCAAAAGAAACATACTACCTTACAAATAGCCGAGCAAGTGGCAACATATTTTTCCTTGGCTGTTCTCAGCACCATGCAGGACTCCTTCCTGCTAGACCAAGAGATCACACCTGATCTCATAGTAAAGAAGCACCCCGAAGTGCTCTTCCTATCAATGGAACTACCTGCCCAATCTGAATCCACATAACCCTACAGGTTAATTTTCTGATTCGGTTCATACTTGAGCCCATAATCAACTATACCCTTTAGGTACCTCACTGCATGGTTTGCAACCATCAGGTGAACATGTCTCAGATCCATCAGGAACTGGCTCAATGTGTTCACAGCAAAGCAAATATCTGGTCTCGTATTCGTCAAGGACCCAATCATCTGACGATACATCGTAGCATCAACCGACTTTGATGAAGCAACACTCAATAGCTTCAGGTTCAATGCCATAGGTGTGGTCATGGCCTTGCATTCCATCATCCCAATCCTCTTCAGGATATCTACTGCATACTTTCCTTGTCCCAGGGAGATTCTATCTGCATTCTGGCACACCTTCATGCTTAGAAAGTAGTGCATCATACCCAAGTCCTTCATCTCGAACTCGACAACAAGTCTCCTTCTTGCAACTTTAATGAGTTCCTCTTTTCTGTTAGGAACAAGTCATCGACATATAACAGGAGCATCACTGGTCTTCCACCTTCAACCTTGAAGTAAAGGTTGGAATCTGCTTTATTCTCAGTAAAGCCTAAAGCCATCAGTAATCTGTCCATCCTGTCATACCATATCGAACCTCGGGATCTTCTGTAGTCACTCCCTCTGAAGTGGAGTATCATTCTCTCTCTACCTTTCGTACCCTATGTATTGAAACATTCTGTATTGGAGTGACAAGTAGCTTCCTCTGCTACTAATATTCTATGTATCCATCTAGGGTAACTGGATACCAACATCCTCTATCTTGAACCTTTTCAAAATTTCTTCACGCACCTATCTATGAGCTTGTCATCCTCTATAGGCTTTCATCTTCAACCTTGTAGCAAAGGTTAAGATCTTCAAGCTCTTCTTGTATGTGTTATCCCATGAGTTCCTTCTGAGCTCGTATAAGGCGTACTTTAATTTGCACACATGAGTCTGCATGTCATGTATCTTAACTTCCAGTGGCTGTAAATGTCTCTTCGTAGTCTACGCCTTCTTTCTGTGAGAAGCCTCATGCTACAAATGTTGCCTTGTATCCCACAGACTTCTCTTCAAGTCTTGATACCGCATCTTAGACATCATTCTTCTTGAACTAGTACTCTCCTTTCCTTTCTTCTTAGCTACTTCTTCATAGCTGGAAGGCTCTGTATCAATGTTGTCGCTCAACAGTGTCACATAACTGCACTGTGTTTGAGGCCTTTTGAAGTCTTGTCATACTATTCTTCATTTGGGATTATTTCTTGAACTGTCATCACTTGTTCTTCGGAACAAGTCTCATCCTTCTTTTGTAGGCGATTGTACGTGATGTTTCCTACAAGTCAAATGCATTAGTTGTATGGTTAGAAACATTTCATAAGGTATATTCATAATGAAAAATTCTTTTGCATCAAGATATAACCATGCAACTATTTTAGCCAATACAACATTTATCCATATCTTACGGAAACTTTCTAGATGCCTTCCATCTCTACCATGACAACATTGAGATTGTGCACTAATCCAATATGTCAGCAAAGAGGTTTCATTCTAGATAAGTAGCAATGGAGAGTTGTATAGCACCATGGGATACTTACCCATCACATGCATATTAGTAGTATTAATGCAAACATTCTATCATGCATAACACATCAACTGAATATAAACAAATGCACAACAAAATAATATCATGAAATGACAATTGAATACTTATTTTTATTTGTTTCGTGGGTAGACTCCTTCTTGATCCTTCAGCTTCATCATATTCTTCATTCATAACAACATCATTTCTTATCCAAATGCTAATATGGATAAGAGGTTCTTCAAGAGTTGAGACCTCCGTATTCTTCATCGCTTGAGGGATCTTCTTTGTATGGTGAGAGCTTGATCTTCAGTTGCTCCCATATTCTCTTTCTCTTATTATGAGCCGAGCTTCTTCTTGTGTGCATTCTTCCCAAAGTCTACTGAAAGTAATCACTTCCTTCTGGCACACATTCGTTAGGATATTTAGACACTTAGGAGTTAGTTAAGATCAACTTGTGTAATATATCCATTAGGTAAAAGTGTGTTTCTTTAGTATGCATTTATAAATATTCTAATCTGACGGTCATGATATGTTCTAGACATAGAGTGATCCGACGGTTCAACTTCTCTTAGATCATACCTATCATTGATCCATGGCTTAACACCCGATTGGTCCATGATCTCTATTTAATGAGCATGGAGGGTCCTTGGCTAGTTGATCGATTATGAGAAGCTCATGTAACTTTCTTTCTGTTGCATAATAAATTGCTCAAAGTAGCTATTTGGCTGGGGTCGTGGACTGTTTCCCTCTTGAGGGTTTTAACCATGTGACAAACATTGCTGTGTTGATCTGTAATCTATTTGTGTGAGGCAGTTGCTTAAGGTGTTCGGTATTTTCGGAGTACCCTGTGTACCCGAACATGGTATCATAACGTTTATGAAGAGATGCTTTCGGTTTTGATCAAGATCTGGAACCGGTGTTGCTGAAACTTTGAAAGGGTTTCTGGTTTTGGATTTTCTGTGCATTTGTAGCCTGTGGGAGCTGTTCCATTGCATCCGAAGCGCCGTTTCCATTGGGAAGTAGTTTTCGTTTCATTGAAAACTGTTTCCGTTTATTCCAGAAACACCCATTTCGGCAAATCTGATGTTTTTTTGTTTTTTGTTTTTTGTTTTTTGTTGTTGTGATTTGTAGGGAAAAAAAGGCAAGTACGAAGAACGAGAGAGAAGAGTTAAAAAAAAAAAACCCTTACTCTTTCCATTATTTTACGTACCTTTTAAACTTAGCTCACTTGGTCCAAAGTTGATTTATTCCTTAATAGGTCTTGAGTTCAAGTCTTATTAAGCTACTTTGTAGTGCATGCAATTTTTATTTTCAAGTTACTTTATTGTAAAAGTGCATCTCACATAAATAAAATAAAGTGAGTTACTTAAGTATTTTAATTTATTGCTGCACTATTTAAAAGTAACATTATTGTAAAAGTAAATATCACTTATTTTACAAAAGTAATTTACTTAAAAACAACTTTATTGTAAAGTGATTGTCAAAGGTTGATCTTGGGAAGAGGGGGGTTCTTTTTTTTAATTGGTCAAGTTAATATCTGCCATGTCATTATTAGGGACATCTTCAACATTTCTTTGATCAAGCATAACTTCATCATCCAGAATCAGTTTTCAGAGCCGTTTTTTTTAAACCGCATATTTTTTTGAGCTCTTTACAGTATGGCTGCCCCTTGTGATATTATACTTAGAAGTTCTAACTATTTCTCATGGAAATATCGTATGGAGGATGTTCTGCAAAGTAGGGGACTTTTCAGGATAACCTTAGGGAAAGAAACAGAACCCACTGATGATGATAAGAAAATTAAATGGGCAAATAGATGTGATGAATTCCACATATCTAGAATTGATGAACCTGATATAGCTTAGGAAAAGTTGGAATCTGTGTTTGGTAAACACAATGAAATTCAGGGTCATCAACTTGAGAATGAGTTGATTTTCTTGAATCCAAATGATTTTTCATGCATTCAAGACTATTTATCTAAGTATAAAACTCTTAGACTCTTATGTGCA
Organism: Pseudotsuga menziesii; assembly: GCA_001517045.1. Taxonomy (NCBI): domain Eukaryota; kingdom Viridiplantae; phylum Streptophyta; class Pinopsida; order Pinales; family Pinaceae; genus Pseudotsuga; species Pseudotsuga menziesii. The sequence goes on along the minus strand of LPNX011004969.1, from coordinate 304,932 downwards.
GAATGCAAGATTAAGAAAGAAGACAAACAATGTATTTATCATATTCTTTCCAAACTTGGACCTGCATATTCTGTTTTGTATCTACATTCTACTTCATGAAAGAATCGTTGACTGCAACTAACTATCAAGAGCCTAGTCTTGAATCATTTTATGATTCCTTAATTAGAGAGCAAGATAAGCTCATTCATCTTGGAATAATTAACAATGCAGATACATCTGAGAAATCCTTATTGTCCCAACAGAAAGAAAAGTCCAAGCCTCCCAAGAAACATAATTTTTGCAATAATAAGCCAAACAACAAGGGTCCCAAACCCTCTCAGTCAACTCCTTTAAAAAATAACAAAGGATCCAAGCCAAAAGGAAAGAAGACTAAGCGTCATTGCAATTTTTGTGGGAAAGATAATCATGATGAATCTAAGTGTTTAAAGAAGATGGCAGCCTTGGAAGCAGCAATGAAGAAGCACCACATCAGCCTAGATTCGTCTTCAGAATCTACCTCTCATGGACATGCACTTTGTGCTTCTGGTTACTCTTATACTGCATCTTCTTCTTCTACTTCAATTGAATGACTCATTGATTCTGGAGCATCTTATCATATGGCTAAGGATCAAGCCATCTTTCTACTATGCATGAATGTAACACCAAACAAATATTTGTTGGTGATGATAGATCTCTAAGTGTTGTAGGATCTGGAACAGTTCCAGTAGAAAATGGTCATTTCAGTGATGTACTATGTGTTCCAAAAATTTCCTGCAATTTGTTATCAGTCTATCAAATTACTCATTCGGGTGAAGGTAAAACTGTGACGTTTACACCTCACCAAGTTGTAATCAAGGATTTTAAAAATCCTCAAAATGTCCTTGCTACTGGAACTGTTGATGATATTACCAGGTTGTACAAATTTAACAATTTTGGGTCATCACCTTTTCCTTCAGTTTTTGTTGCTCATAGTGATAACTTGAGAAAACTTTGGCATGACGATTTGGTCACTTAAATTATCGCTCATTGCAACAACTATGTCAAGATAATATGGTGGCTGGACTTCCGATGTTATCTTGCAAGGATGGTGTTTGTTCTGGTTGTGTACTCGGAAAACTTCATTAGGACGGTTTTGACAAACGTGCCTCTTGGCACGCCTCGGTTCCCTTGGAGCTTGTGCATAGTGACTTGTGTGGCCCTGTTGCAGCTGCAACATTTTCCCAAAATTCAAATTTTTTTTGGGACCCTCCTTTTGCTTATATTAGCTTGATTCACTTCTTTGACTTGATCTAATGATTCTTCAGAAAGACTTTTTCTAATGCTTGAATTGAGCCACCACTTGTTTTAAGTTGATCGTTGCCTTTGAATGCATTTTCAAGTGTTTGAGTCGGAAGCTCTTTTGCTTGTGCTCCTGCCGTTGTGTAGAAATAATTAGCTTTGGCTTCGTCATTTTTCTTCGGTACATTTGTCTCAATCGGCTAACTTTTGGTTTTCACATCGGAACATTGTATTACTTCTTTCTCCGCAGTTGTGGACAGCAAACTACGAAGCCCCCCGATTATTGTATTGACCTTTCAAGCTCCGCTTTGTTGTTTCGTCGATCCTTGGGTTTTGGGTTTCCGCCGTTGCGGCCGCAGAAGGAACTACCTTTCCAATCTTTTAGTTGTTTTCTCTTCCGATTCAGACCTTACATCGCGGAGGGTGATGTCCTTTACGGTTCCCGTCGTTGCGGCTCCTAATTCTGCTATCACCCCGATGTTTAATCTCGTAAGCTCCGACGCGTTATCCCCGCGGATAGCTTAGTGGTTTTGCCACCCACCGTTGCAGAATGAATTATGCTTGCGACCTCCGATCCTTAGAGTTCCACCGTCCGATATTTCCTCGCCGCTTATGGTTGACTATATATCTATATATGGGGTTGGGTTTATTATTCTATTTGGACTATCGCTCACTGTCGTTTTCGTGCGCTATCATTCTGCTCGAGCTCGGTCGAACCCCCGCTGTCGATGTACCCTCGTTCCAGGTGGCTCGACCGTGGAAGCTTAACAGTTTTCTTCCACCATATGCGCCAAGGTGCCAGGTAGGCTCTTGTATGCCTTATCCCGTTCCGTTTGGATGAGTGTTTCTTGATTTTGCTCCGCGGTTAGGTTTTTATGGCCGTTTTCCCTTAACCCCGTCGTTTACTAGCATATATAATGAGGCTGGTAGAGTAGCTGTCAGTGGTGAGTCTTGTTGCCCATAGGGTGTTTACTCCGCGACTGTATGTTTTCGACCCTATGCTTAGTGGTTGGGGAGATTGGTGCAGATGGTTGTTACGTTGTCTGCGCCAATCTGCCCCGTTTGATGATAGGTCGATGGGGGACGGTTTTTCATGACCATCCTGTGTTGCTTGGACTAGTTGCCCCCTCTTACGTTGCCCGTATCCTTTAACCCACAGCCGCATTTCACCGCGTTGTTTTACGCGACCCGGTTCACGGTCGGTTTCAAACCCGAGCCGGTGGAGGGGGTGTATCACTAGAGAGAGTTATTCGACCATAGACTGCACAGACAGTATCTTTCCTAAAAAAGTACCGTTGAAAACTTGCATAAGCTCCCCGTTTTCCAACGCAACGCGATGATCATGGCGTCCATAGAGAGCCCAAGTTTTCTTCACTTTAATGTAGATTTTGTTTCCCCGCTCGAGATTTGTTGATAGAATTGTTTTGGTAGTAAAAAGCAGTGTTAGCTTGCACATATTTGCTTCATTTAACTAATTTCTATCATGTTAAACATTGATGAAGTGAAATATTGCACATTGTTGTCTCAATGTTTGAAACTTATCTGGAAATGGCTTAATGATTATAATTTCATGTATGATAGGAAGATTTCGAACTCAAAATGTCGAAGAGGCAAAAGAAGAAGGCCCCTGTGGTTGAGGAGGAGCTCGACGTGGAAGTTGTCACTAAAACCGAGTATATTTATGAGGACACCAAGTGTATAACTGGTGTAGAGCCTGAGTACCAATGGGGAGAGATATACAGGTTGATCACACGCCGAGAGGTGCCTGATATGGGCTTGGAGAAAGAAGGCATATACGCCAATATAGAGAGATCTTCACTGATGAAGATTGCCACAAGACCAGAGCTCTTCCCATGCTATAAAGTGATTGGTTGGATTCTGCCCCGGGCAAATGTAACCACTATGATCCTGGAAAATATTGACAAACAAAGCTATGCTGCCTATGGCCCAGGATATGTAGCCCTGGCCTACCACCTGCCAGAAGCACAAGTATTTTTGTCTGATGATTGGTTGAGAAACATTAGAATGGACCTTGTTGAGACCCTTAAAAGAATGCTGTTGTCTGGAAGACATTTCAGAACCAGGCCAACGGGAGAATATGACACAGCAAGCTTAAGGGCCCCGTACAGGTTCATTGCCTTAATGCTTTATTGGCGGGCCGAATTGGCACAATAGTCAACTAAGAGACAACCTGATCCAAAAACTTTCAAAGCTGCTCTCAGTCGTTAGGTAGCTGTCTCTGACGGGATTAAGGCCCCGTTGCCTTCCCTAAACTACTCCCAGCTACAGGAGGAAGACTCAAAGGAAAAATGAAGTTAATGTTTGTTAACTAAATCTATACTACACCTACGAATATACAAAGAAAACTGTTGAAGATAATTACTAAGTTAGTTGATAGTTTACACAACTGATAACTCAAAATTAATCTAGTTAAACCAATTAACCTATGAGTGCAAAAATCAATAGTTAAGAAAATATTAACAAATTCAAACCAATTACATAAATTACACTGTAGACACATGTGCATTCATAACAAGATTGAAAGGTAACTTGGTAGAGTGTAAGTGTAAAAATCTGATTGAATATAGTTTCTATAAATTAAATAAAAACTACCACTTATATATCCTACGTATCCTATACTGATCAGGAGCATGATATTATTTAACCCTGGAATCAACTTGCAAATAATGATAATGTGCTAAGAATCCTGAAAACTTCAAAAGAAATTCTGAGATTTAAATAAGACAACACACAGAACAAGTATATCACATACATTATAATGATAACATCAAATTTACTATATGACATGAATTTGCAAGTTAAACCAGCATAAATCGACAGTTAAACATGATGCATTTGCACATTTCTTTAAAGAAATATAACAAAACATAAAGACTGCGAAAAGAAATAACAAGATCATATGATACTATAAGCACATCTCCATAGTAAAAATACTACAAATATACTTATAAATATCTCCAGTTAAAGGATGCTGCAACTGCTAACAAGAAATTGTCTTTAGCTATAGAAAATGATAAAGTGATCCTGCCTAGTCCCTTTCCCCAACCATCGACCCCTTTACAGTAAAACTATGTCTCCCTAAATACATTCAATCTCATCTAGAGATAGTTCTAGAAAACAGGAAACTACATCATCGTAATCTTAACCAATTTCATTCAAAAATAGTAAAATTACAAATGAAATTGTCATTTTCTATATACGTTGTGATATCTCAAACTTGAAAAGATTCGACTTATAGTGCTAAATCATAGAACGATAAAGACACTAGTAATTGAGTGACACCTGGGAGACAACATGTCCATAATTGAAAACGATTTCGACTAATTCGTTTATAATTCTCCGGAGATCATCTTGAAAATGAGCGATCACCAAAATCCAGGAACAACGCATTTGGAAAACCAAGAAAATCATTTGCAAAATCACACAGTAGGAATTAGTACAAACACGAGGGTAAATAAACTAAATGTCATAATCCACCAACTAACTTAAAAGAATACCTCGAAAACAAAAATCACTTCATTATCATTTGCTGCTTTTACTAACAAACTTCAAACCTGAAATACTTTTAGACATATGTACAGAAGTGAGTATCCCCAAAATACTATGATTTAACAAGAGTATTGAAAACCTGTATATTCGCACCAGTCGCCGGATTTTGTGAAAATGGAACCTGTGAGTGACCTTTAAGCTGCATCAAAGTGACCTGAGCGTTTAGCTCACATACTCTTTCCTCATTTTTATGATTCTCATGTTGCAGTCTCATAACTCTCTGAATTAACTTGTTCTTGTGTCTCTTCAGACGCAAGATGCATTTATCAGCTGAATCGGATCTCTCCTGCAACTTCACATTTTCAGCTTTCACAGCATCACTACGTGCCATCATCTCTGTTATTTCTACCTCCATTCCACGTATCTTGTCAAGCAAAAAATTAACGAACAGTGGGTGAATTGCTTCACCAATTCAATAAGGAGCAGGTAGATTCCCTTCAATAGATTTGCCCTTAATTGGAGGATTGAGCACAGAGTCAATTTGGGGATTCTTATCAGAAACATAAGGACTGTGTGCTATCGGGCGACTGATAGATTCGGGATCCATATCAGGACCCTTATGCGAGACAGGCCCATTCTCTTCATCATCTAATACCACCGTTTCTATGTCGCTATCATTATTCACAGCAGACTTAACAGCATTGGCTTTGGACGCCATGCCCCTAGTAAATCTACTTGTAGCCTTAACATTTGGCTTCTTGCTCATCTGTCTGCAGGATTTGTCATTACGGTTTGGCGTTCCCGGGGAAAGGTTTAGGGATTTCCTCCTTCGCTTGGAATGCATGGGAGAACCAGGACTTTGCACAGGAGTGGGAGCGGAATCTTCGTGGACACTAGGGTTTGCACAATCATTAGGGTTTGGCATAGGCTCATGTACAGGTGAAGTCCGGACTTCACAAGGCTGCTGATGCCTTGCACACTCCTATGCACAATCGAATTGACAATGGCAAAACGCCGTAAAATAATTATGCTCAAGAAAATCGTCGCATGACTGATTTCGTTTAGACAACTCCCTCTCCACCAACATCCTAACAAGACCATGGTGAAAGAGACTCCGGCCGATATTCTTAGGACCCTTTGTGATGGCCAAAGACATATTGGTCATGCTTTGAACTAAATAATAGGGTAAATTGATAGGCAGATCGAGAAAAACAGTCATCAATCTAAGGTGATAAACATATGCAGAGGAAAGATGGCCCTCACAAGTCACATACCTGTGAATGACATCCAAAACCAGTCGCCATTCTTTTTTGAAATATTTGCGCGACACATCGGCCCTGAAGGGCACGTCCTGGCAAGGGTTCTTTAACATCTGCCTCCATTCAGTAGCTTTCATTTGCTTGGATTTGAACCAACGTTCACCTGTTAACGGTAGGCCCATGGCCAAGGAGACTGAGCGCTCATCAACTCTGAACTGAAGGTCGGCCGCCTTAACTCTAGCATCAACCAGCGAGAAGGAAAATAACCTAGTAACCTCAGGGTTCGAGTCTGGGAACTTACAGAAAAATGGAAGCCACCCGACTGCTTCTACCTTGGCTAGAAGCTCTGGGTTCCCGTCAAGAAGTTTCGTGTCATTACGTTTGACCCTAACAACCGGGGCCATTGCTGTGAGTGCGAATGCACGCAGTTGCACACAGAGGAGATACAATGGATCGCAACAAGACAGAACGCTGGAGAGCGAGCATTCAGGATGCAAACCAAGCAAAAACCACAAACAATGAAACCCGACTCTTTCATAAACGAAATGCGTCATGAGTAAACTCAGACAAGAACCCTGTAAACTCGGTATGAGCGAACATGAATGATTACACAGAGAGGTCATCACAAAAATGGAAAGAGGCGGTGAAGACTCCAGAACAACCTCACCTTGCCATGATTTATTCGGCTCGATCATAATAAAACCACACAATGCATAGAGCACAGGTGTTCAACAAGCAGGAAGACACGACGCTGAGCTCGTACTGCAATTAAATGTCATTACAGAGTTATGTATGAGTATAATGATGACATATCAGCCTTCAATCGAGTGTATCGGCTTTGGGAATGGCGATGCGAATTACACCAACCATAAGGAATGAACCTTGGGTGTTAAAACGTCGACCTTACTATATAATGATTTCAATCTTCAAAAATGGCGAACATACTACGTGAAACACATGACATAACCCATTATATCAACCCCAACCCTTACATGCAAGAATATAAGTTACGTATGGAGCATATTATAAAGATCGAGATCGAATACTTATAATTGGGTTATGTATAATTCGAATATTAGAGGACAAACCTTGGAGATGAAAATTTGCATGGACTTTTGATAAGGTGCCAAAACGTGCAAAGGTTGACCATTCCAATTTTCACAACCTTATTACATTAGCAATTAAAACTAAAAATATCAAATGATAAATGTTCGAATAAGGCTCATGACTAGGGTATGGTGAAAGGTAGATAACCGAAAACACTTACCCCTTAATTTGAGACGCAAACCCATTTAAAACAATGGTTTTAATATAGTAATTTTGCCAACTAGCCATGGTTCGCAAGGTTATAAAAACAATGGAATTCCACCATTTCAATAGCTAATGTAATTTCACCATTTCAGTAGCTCCTGCTTTCGTTCCTGAATGTAAGAAATTTAAATATTTCATCAAACAAAATAAAACTTTGAGTTTAAAATAAATTTCATCAAACAAAATTTTATTTTGTTTGATGAAATTTATTTTAAACTCAAAGTTTTATTTTGTTTGATAGAACTTTTGAGGTTGTTGGGTAGGGGCACAACATGATTAACAGGATTTTTGGAAGAGCTCATGGCAAGAGCTTCAAATTAGAGTGGATGCCCATTATCTTTTATGTTGCAACCCAAGGGACCATCTTCAACTGGGCTAACATAGTGTCAAATAGTCTTTCAGCCTGTATGGCCTCGGCTTTGGGAGGAGTGGCCCAAAAGAGGTATGAATTTTACATGAGTTCCATACTCGTTGATTGTATATTGTGCAATCAACGTTTCCCCGGCCTAAGGTGCATCTGGGACAGGGAGAGGATGCCTGTCTATTCTGCATAGAAGCTACTATGGGCGCACAAATACCATAGTCATTACCGGGAGGTCTGTGAACATTTCATCATGCCTTTGTATACTCTCGATTTCCTGAAAGAATGTGACTGCATGTCGGAAGAGGCATTGCAGGTAATCGAAGAATATGCAGATTATTTCCTAACTGAGGATGGCCTCTACTTCATAATGTTTGGAGGCTCCAAAGCACCCTCCTTGCTACCCAAATATGCCACAGACTTCATCATTCATAAAGAGGCGGTCAGGCAAGTCTTCCTGGATGGCATAGGAAGCTTCTTATTTGAGCACAAGAAGGCTGCCTATCCCCCTTTGCCTTTCAAGCTAGGAAGTTATAAGTTCACCAGAGTGAAGAAAGCAGATGAGTCTGTGGAAGAGTTAGAAAAGTTTCATTTTGGTGAGATGCCCTTCAACAGGAATGACTCCCGCAGTAAAGTGGCTGAACACTGCAAAGAGAACAATGCCCATTTCGAATACACCCACCATTGGGATAGAGAAGAATCTATCTTTTGCAGTGCATTGAACATAACAGCCTTGAGGAGAAGGTTCAAGAAGAAGATCACCACCAAAGGTGGGAAGGGGCAGGATGAACAAGCAAAAGCCGATGAAGAAGCCAGGAAAAGAAATGGAGAAGTCCAAAGGTTGGCCCAAGAGGCTGCAGGTTAGCTGCAAGGAGAAGAAGAAGAGAAAAGAAGAGCTGCACAAGAGGCAACTAGAAAAGCAGAGGAATATGCAAGAAATGAAGAAGAAGAAAGAAGAAGAAAGCTTGATGAGGAGCTTAAGAGACAGGAAGCAGAGAGGCTGAAGCTGACTCAGACCGCGACAGAACAGTCAGCCTCTGACATAGCTGATATTCATACTCAGGATGTGGAGAACCCCGAGGTTCAGGACCCAGAAGTACCGGCTGTCAGCATACCTGGACAATCTATGGCCCCTACACTTAAGCTGGTCCCTTTTGTAAAGAAGGAAGGGGAAGAAATCCCTTATTTTAATGCTATCTTCTATGACAAGGAAACCAAGAGGATAGTAAAGAAAACGGAAAAGAAGGTTGCAACAGGATGTCTGTCCGGGAAGATGATAACAGATACAACAGTTGTATATGGGACGGACCGAGATCCCAGATTCACCATTAGAGCAGGAGCTGCATTGATCCACGCTTCGGAGGATAATGTAGACAAAATCATGACAGATCTGGAGCAATCCAAGAAGCCTTCTGCTCAACTGAAAGACACATTGAGAAAGGAGAGAGAAGAAAATAGTAAGCTGAAGAGAAAATATGAGGACATGCAAAAGGAGATGAGGTCTTCAAAGGATGAACTGCAAGTTCTTCAAGCAGAAAGGAGGTCTATGGAAACTACACAAGAGTGTCTGGAGAGAGTGCAACAAGAGTATCAGGAGCTAAGGGTTGAAAAGGAACAGCTGCTGGGAAAGATAGAAGACTTAGAGCTGCAAAAGACCACCTTGGAGGCAAATGAGAAGCAAGCTCAAGAACAAGAGATGAAACTTCGAGAGCAGATTTCTTCTTTAGCAACCGCTTTAGAAGAAGCAAAAGAGTAGCAGGTTGACCTCCAACCTTTCAAGGAACATGTGCTGGCACAAAAGGCCAAGATGCTTCAGCTGTAGACTGCCATAGAAGAAGAGAGATGCAAAGTTTTGCAAATAGACGGCCAATTAGAGGAAATTGTGGAAACTTCCTCTTATTTTGTTGATAGATCTCAGGACGTCCTGGAAGTCCTGACAGTGAGAATGGCAAGGTTGGAAAATAATGAAGAAACTCCTGCAGACCTGCCCTCAAAGGATCGACAGGCCCTTAAGCAGGATTATGACTTATTAGAATTTGCTATAAACACAGCAGAGGATTTCAAAAAGGATGTTAGAAAAATGAAAGGAGCATGCACAGAATTTTTCAGAAGGCTCCTGATTACCTATAACCGGTACCAAGCAGAAGCTGAGCAAAGGCTAGATGTTTTTCCAGACCACAACTCATTTGTGGAGATTTTACAGAAGAGGTATCAAGAGGAGGAAGCAAAAATACAGCACATTAAGGCCCTCGACCACCAGGTATTAAGGAGTGAAGTAGATCATTCCGCCATCAGTGTGCAGCTATTGGAGGATCAGTTGCGTTTGAGTGCGGCCAAAATTGAGGCCATCAAGAACCAAGCTGCGAAGTTCGAGATAAACATTCAATTTTTGTAACCTTGTGTGTTTGAAGGCATCGCCTCTGAGGCTTTGGCGTGGAAAAAATTTCTGAATACCCAAGTGGTGCCCTCCTCGTGAATGACCATTCACTTGTGTAATATGTAACGATTTCGTAAACATTTGAGGAAAGTGAAATTTTGGGAGGCGAAGAGTTGGGAAGCCCAAAGGTTATTTCTGGGCAGCCCAACAGTCTCATCCTTTTTGTATAAATATAGGAGATTTAGAAGAACAAGGGGTGTTTTCCCAGTTAGACATGTAAAGAGATATTGTAAGAAGAACTACTTTTTTTTTGCAATAAAGAATTATTGTTTGCCTGTCGGAGAAAGTTTGGTGGGACGTTCAAATGCTATGCTATGGATTGGTGAAAGATGAACTATTTCGTTTTTTCCAGTTTTTGTCCATTAACTGTGAGATCGTTCTAACTCTTAGAGCCTATGTTCTTGTTTGAATGATTTCTGGTTTATTCTGTGAAATTACCACCATGAGTAATGCATGTTGTTCATAAACAATTGGCTATCTGATTGTCTAAATATCTTAATCGTTCATGTGTTGTAGGAAGGAATATCAACTATCTGTAATTTCTCTTTATAATGCATGCACAATACACATTACTCATAAATAAGTTACAATTTGGCTCCCCGGGGATAGATAGATAGATAGATAGATAGTTAGTTTTACTTTATCACTGCATATGTGATTTAGATGCTTGTGAGTTCTAAGACGAGAGGTAAGAACCCGAGCATCACGTTGTGACTACTCCTTGCATCCTTATCACCTTGCATGGTTAATTAGGCACGTGCATATCATGCTTTAAGTCAAAAATACAAAAAATGCACACGGTGGACCGGGCCGCAACCGGTAAAACCTTTATTTTTTGTTACTTGACCTACGATAGCCGGACCGCAAACCAGACGGATTCCTTATACCAAACAATCACGGGCTAGTTGGGAATGTTGACTGGGGAGAATCCCTTGCTGTTGTTGCCTGCGAATTTCCAGGCCTCAACAGTTTCTGGCGCTAGAAGGAGGGCCGCTAGTGCATGGCTGGCCGTGGAAACCTATTTTCCCAAGATTACCCCACCAGCAGATATTTGGAAGCTGTTGGCTTAATCCAAGTACTTACGGGCTTTGTTTCTGCCCTTGAAGCAAGTAAGCCCGATTTTCACCTTACATTAATTCTTATTCAGACTCCAGTTCTTTCACCTTCGCTCATGGCTGGTATAAATGTGAATCAGCCCAACCCACTGCCGGTTTGGAGAGCTAGATCACCTTTGAACCTGACACCTCCACTGCATAACCTACCTCAAGCTTTTGGAAAGCTGATGCCTAAGTTTGACCCCGATGAAAAGACTGTTGTAGATGACCACTTGCAAAGTTTCTATTTAGCAGTAGAAGGGTTAAGGGCTGGGGAGTACGAAGATGTTGTCTGTAGGTTATTCCCACATACCCTTAAAGGAGCAGCAACATCCTGGTATTTCGATTTGCCTGCAAACTCTATTCCTGATTGGGACACCTTTGAAAGGATTTTCAGAAGTAAATACGCAGCCCAAAAGACACATGCCTCACTAATGAAAGGTCTTGGTTTGTTAAAAAAAGAGAAGGATGAGAAGGTGCATCATTTTACTCAAAGGTTTTCAACATACTTAAAGAAATTTTCTGAAACTGACAGACCCTCAGACAAAGTCTTAATTGAATATTATACCTCAGCCCTAGGACCTGAGCTGGCCATGTTTGCCAAAATGAAAACTCGACCTACGTTGGTAGAGACTTATGAAGAAGCAGAAAGGGTAGAGGCTGAAAAGGAAAGTATAGAATACTATCCCAAGCAACTTGAAGAAAAAACTATCGGGAGAAGAACCTTACTGTTATCTAAACCTAAAGAGGAACAATCACATGATTTTGAGGGAATGCTAAAAATGATTCAGAAACTATCCAACTGAATAATAGATCTGGAGAAAGAAAGGGAAGTTCAGAAAACTTACAAACCCTACTACCAAAAAAGGGAGGATAGCAACCAATTGAAGATCCCTCCACCAAATTCAACATCAGTGAATATAACAGAGGTAGGGGGGGATAATTTCTACACTTTTCACCAACAACCTCATTCTAAAAAGAAGTGTCCTCAATGGTTAGATTCAGTGACATTGGTTATGAATCAGCTGCTAGACTCTAAATTGACTAGGGACAGTGGTAAAGAGGAAAAGAAAGACAAGAACATAGAGAAACAAGATAATGATACCATGTTTTTATGGGATGGTGTTTCGCTTTTCGACACAGAAGAGAGTACTCTTAAATCTGAATATACACCTACAGCAGCAAAAGACACGGACCTAACAATTAAAGACAATGCAATAATTTCGAAGATTAAAAAGTTGCAAAAGAATGTCAGGAGACAGGCATATGCTAATGTCGAACATAAAACACCTGAAGTCACTACTGTCAACCAGGAAACAGAGACAATCAGCTAGCCTGTCAAACTTGTGGAAGAACAGGTAGGTGTTAATAAAGGAAACACTAAAGAAATTGAGGAGCTTAAAAAAGATGTACCCACTCAAAATCAATCGGGAGAAGAAGATATAGAACCAAGTTGGGAAGAAAAAGCTAAAACCCCGCCTTTTCTTTTGACTCTAGAAATGCTGAATCATAATGTGCATAATTGTTTGGTAGATTCTGGGTCATTGGTAAATGTTATGCCACTTGAAGTTTGCAAAAGGATTAATGGACAGCCAAAGCCCACTGCTTGGGAAGTAGTGCAGCTAGATAGAACGGGTGTCAAAGTAGTGGGAGAAATGAAAAATGTTCTCATACGCTTATCTGCAAATAACAAGATATGTCAATTTATTGACATTATGGTGGCTGACGTACCAGATGGATATGGGCTTATTCTTAACCGAGATTGGTCTGCCAGGTTAAAAGGTTATTTTGCTTCAGACTGGTCTCATTTATGGTTACCTCTTAAGGGTACCCCTAATCAGATTAAATTTTTGAGAGAACCTTACATGAAGCATATTGTCACTAAGCTGGGAGAAGGTAATTAATCTGCTATTTTTGTCCTGGGAAATTATCTAACGGAGCTCAAACTAAGATATCATACCTCAGGAAAGGCCAGTTATATGATTTATACTCAGCCTGAGCTCCTTCAACTTCCTCAGGCTGATAAGAATGACTGTAGACTAGTAGACATGGTTTCGATTTCAAAAATGATACACTTAGACCATGGATAGGTTTTTGGACTACACTACAGCCTAGCCCTTTAACTCGTTGGATTGAAGAATTTTTAAGGGCGGGCACACATTTTCTTTTCTTTTTGCTTTGTACATAAATAATTTGATGATGTTTTTCTTTTGATTTATTGCTTTGATGTTGTTTTTTCTTTTAGTTTAATGCTTTGTTGCTAGTTCTTTTGGTTTTGAATAAAGAGGCAAACTTTTGGTTGCATTGGAAACATCAGGGTTCTTAATTAACTGAAATCTTGAGCAAAAGACTGTGCTTTTAAAACATAGAATGTCTTCTAGTAGCAGTGTTCCTAATTGGCCATGCATCCATTGAAGTCCTACTTAACCCCTGTAAATAACTCAGAATTAAGAGGTCTGGAATACTATTTCGAGGCTCCATCCATTTCACATCTAAAATGTCCAAGGGAGTGACAGCAAAGGACACACAGAAAGGAAGCAAGGTAAACAATATATCATATATAAATGATCCCGTGCCATGATTTCAGAAAAGCTAAAAGCTATCAAGAGTCAAAACTCCTTAAAGAAACAATACATATCAAAGCAAAGTATCAAAAGCATGAACTTCAAATTGCCAAAAGTTCCTCTCCGTCTATGAGATGAAAAGTAAATTCTTCTCTCACACAAAAGGACACTATGGATAGAGGAGCTTGAATAAAATTCAGAAAGACAGGCAGATGGAGGACTCGAAAGAACTAAAGTTCAAATGGCACAAAAGTGCAGTTGGCATGGGAATGAGGAACAAAGGGATAGTGCTGTTTACTATCTGTTACAATCCTGTGGTGTCCAAGCTAGAAACTACCTAAGGATGGGTAAAATAAATCTCACTTATTAGGCCTCAAAAGAGTTATTCAGACTTGCAAATATTTCTGATGTTACCATTTCTCTAAGAATGAACTGCTTCTCAATGATTTAAATGCATTGGATTGGCCAGCTTAGGAATACAACCATCCAGAAGATTTCAAATTTTCAACTAAACAGCCTTTTACTGGGAAGAAGTTAAATCAGAAATCTGGGGTTCACCAGGTAGTCGCCAATTGTTGCAGCTGCAACATTTTCCCAAAATTCAAAAAAATTTCGGGACCCTCCTTTTGCTTATATTAGCTTGATTCACTTCTTTGACTTGATCTAATGATTCTTCAGAAAGACTTTTTCTAATGCTTGAATTGAGCCACCACTTGTTTTAAGTTGATCGTTGCCTTTGAATGCGTTTTCAAGTGTTTGAGTCGGAAGCTCTTTTGCTTGCGCTCCCGCCGTTGCGGAGAAATAATCAGCTTTGGCTTCGTCATTTTTCTCCGGTACATTTGTCTCAATCGGCTAACTTTTGGTTTTCACATCGGAACATCGTATTACTTCTTTCTCTGCAGTTGCGGACGACAAACTATGAAACCCCCCGATTATTGTATTCACCTTTCAAGCTCCGCTTTGTTGTTTCGTCGATCCTTGGGTTTTGGGTTTCCGTCGTTGCGGCCGCAGAAAGAACTACCTTTCCGATCTTTTAGTTGTTTTCTCTTCCGATTCAGACCTTACATCGCGGACGGTGATGTCCTTTATGGTTCCCACCGTTGCGGCTCCTGATTCCGCTATCGCCCTGATGTTTAATCTCGTAAGCTTCGATGCGTTATCCCCACGGATAGCTTAGTGGTTTTGCCACCTACCGTTGCAGAAGGAATTATGCTTGCGACCTTCGATCCTTAGAGTTCCGCCGTCCGATATTTCCCCGCCACTTATGGTTGACTATATATCTATATATGGGGTCGGGTTTATTATTCTATTTGGACTGTCGCTCACTGTCGTTTTCATGCACTGTCATTCCGCTCGAGCTCGGTTGGACCCCCGCTGTCGGTGTACCCTCGTTCCAGGTGGCTCGACCGTGGAAGCTTAATAGTTTTCTCCCGACATACGCGCCGAGGTGCTAGGTAGGCTCTTGTATGCCTTATCCCGTTTCGTTTGGCTAAGCATTTCTTGATTTTGCTTCGCGGTTAGGTTTTTATGGCCATTTTACCTTAACCCCGTCGTTTACTATCATATATAATGAGGCCGGCAGCGTAGCTGTCAGTGGTGAGTCTTGTTGCCCATAGGGTGTTTTACTCCGCGGCTGTATGTTTTCGGCCCTACGCTTAGTGGTTGGGGAGAGGGAGATTGGTGCAGATGGCCGTTACGCTATCTGCGCCAATCTGCCCTGTTTGATGATAGGTCGATAGGGGACGATTTTTCATGACCATCTTGTGTTGCTTGGACTGGTTTCCCCCTCTTACGTTGCCCGTATCCTTAACCCACAGCCGCATTTCGCCGCGTTGTTTTACACGACCCGGTTCATGGTCGGTTTTGAACCCGAGCCGGTGGAGGGGGTGTATCACTGCAGAGAGTTGTATTGACCATAGACTGCACAGACATTATCTTTCCTGAAAATGTACCATTGAAAACTTGCATAAGCTCCCCGTTTTCCAACACAGCGCGATGATCATGGCGTCCACAGAGAGCCCAAGTTTTCTTCACTTTAATGTAGATTTTGTTTCCCCACTCGAGATTTGTTGATAGAACTGTTTTGGCAGTAAAAAGCGGTGTTAGCTTGCACATATTTGCTTCATTTAACTAATTTTTGTCATGTTAAACATTGATGAAGTGAAATATTGCACATTGTTGTCTCAATGTTTGCAACTTATCTGGAAATGGCTTAATGATTATAATTTCATGTATGACAGGAAGATTTCGAACTCAAAATGTCGAAGAGGCAAAAGAAGAAGGCCCTTGTGGTTGAAGAGGAGCCCGACATGGAAGTTGTCACTAAAACTGAGTATATTTATGAGGACACCAAGTGTATAATTGGTGTAGAGCCTGAGTACCAATGGGGAGAGATATACAGGTTGATCACACGCTGAGAGGTGCCTGATATGGGCTTGGAGGAAGAAGGCATATACGCCAATATAGAGAGATCTTCACTGATGAAGATTGCCACAAGACCAGAGCTCTTCCCATGCTCTGAAGTGATTGGTTGGATTCTGCCCCGGGCAGATGTAACCACTATGATCCTGGAAAATATTGACAAACAAGGCTATGCTGCCTATAGCCCAGGGTATGTAGCCCTAGCCTACCACCTGCCAGAAGCACAAGTATTTTTGTCTGATGATTGGCTGAGAAACATTAGAATGGACCTTGTTGAGACCCTTAAAAGAATGCTGTTGTCTGGAAGACATTTCAGAACCAGGCCAACGGGAGAATATGACACAGCAAGCTTAAGGACCCCATACAGGTTCATCGCCTTAATGCTTAACAGGATTTTTGGAAGAGCTCATGGCAAGAGCTTCAAATTAGAGTGGATGCCCATTATCTTTTATGTTGCAACCCAAGGGACCATCTTCAACTGGGCTAACATAGTGTCAAATAGTCTTTCAGCCTGTATAACCTCGGCTTTGGGAGGAGTGGCCCAAAAGAGGTCTGAATTTTACATGAGTTCCATACTCGTTGATTGTATATTGTGCAATCAACCTTTCCCCAGCCTAAGGTGCATCTGGGACAGGGATAGGATGCCTGTCTATTCTGCATACAAGCCACTATGGGCGCAAAAATACCATAGTCATTACCGGGAGGTCTGTGAACATTTCATCATGCTTTTGTATACTCTCATTTTCTTGAAATAATGTGACTGCATGTCGAAAGAGGCATTGCAGGTAATCGAAGAATATGCAGATTATTTCCTGACTGAGGATGGCCTCTACTTCAGAATGTTTGGAGGCTTCAGAGCACCCTCCATGCTACCCAAATATGCCACAGACTACATCATTCATAAAGAGGCGGTCAGGCAAGTCTTCCTGGATGGCATAGGAAGCTTCTTATTTGAGCACAAGAAGGCTGCCTATCCCCCTTTGCCTTTCAAGCTAGGAAGTTATAAGTTCACTAGAGTGAAGAAAGCAGATGAGTTTGTGGAAGAGTTAGAAAAGTTTCATTTTGGTGAGATGCCCTTCCACAGGAATGACTCTCGCAGTAAAGTGGCTGAACACTGCAAAGAGAACAATGTCCATTTCGAATACACCCACCATTGGGATAGAGAAGAATCTGTCTTCCGCAGTGCATTGAACATAACAGCCTTGAGGAGAAGGTTCAAGAAGAAGATCACCACCAAAGGTGGGAAAGGGCAGGATGAACAAGCAAAAGCCGATGAAGAAGCTAGGAAAAGAAATGAAGAAGCCCAAAGGTTGGCCCAAGAGGCTGCAGGTTGGCTGCAAGGAGAAGAAGAAGAGAAAATAAGAGCTGCACAAGAGGCAGCTAGAAAAGCAGAGGAAGATGCAAGAAATGAAGATGAACAAAGGAGAAGAAAGCTTGATGAGGAGCTTAAGAGACATGAAGCAGAGAGGCTGAAGCTGACTTAGACTGCGACAGAACAGTCAGCCTCTGACACAGCTGATATTCAGACTCGGGATGTGGAGAACCCCGAGGTTCAGGACCCAGAAGTACCGACTGTCAGCATTCCTGGACAATCTATGGCCCCTACACTTAAGCTGGTTCCTTTTGTACAGAAGGAAGGGGAAGAAATCCCTTATTTTAATGCTATCTTCTATGACAAGGAAACCAAGAGGATAGTAAAGAGAACTGAAAAGAAGGTTGCAACAGGAGGTCTGTCCGAGAAGATGATAACGGATACAATAGTTGTATATGGGATAGACCGAGATCCCAGATTCACCATTAGAGCAGGAGCTGCATTGATCCATGCTTCGGAGGATAATGTAGACAAAACCATGACAGATCTAGAGCAATCCAAGAAGTCTTCTGCTCAACTGAAAGACACATTAAGAAAGGAGAGAGAAGAAAATAGTAAGCTAAAGAGAAAATATGAGGACATGCAAAAGGAGATGAGGTCTTCAAAGGATGAACTGCAAGTTCTTCAAGCAGAAAGGAGGTCTATGGAAACTACACAAGAGTGTCTGGAGAGAGTGCAACAAGAGTATTAGGAGCTAAGGGTACAAAAGGAATAGCTGCTGGGAAAGATAGAAGACTTAGAGCTGCAAAAGACCACCTTGGAGGCAAATGAGAAGCAAGCTCAAGAACAAGAGATGAAACTTCGAGAGCGGATTTCTTCTCTAGCAACCACTTTAGAAGAAGCAAAAGAGCAGTAGGTTGACCTCCAACCTTTCAAGGAATATGTGCTGGCACAAAAGGCCAAGATGCTTCAGCTGCAGACTGCCATAGAAGAAGAGAGATACAAAGTTTTGCAAATAGACGGCCGATTAGAGGAAATTCTGGAAACTTCCTCTTATTTTGTTGATAGATCTCAAGACATCCTGGAAGTCCTGATAGCGAGAATGGCAAGGTTGGAAAATAATGAAGAAACTCCTGCAGTGCTGCCGTTGAAGGATCAACAGGCCCTTAAGTAGGATTACGACTTATTAGAATTTACTATAAACATAGCAGAGGATTTCAAAAAGGTTGTTAGAAAAACGAAAGGAGCATGCACAAAATTTTTTAGAAGGCTCCTGATTACCTATAACCGTTGCCAAGCAGAAGCTGAGCAAAGGCCAGATGTTTTTCCAGACCACAACTCATTTGTGGAGATTTTACGGAAGAGGTATCAAGAGGAGGAAGCAAAAATATAGCACATTAAGGCCCTCGACCACCAGGTCTTAAGGAGTGAAGTAGATCATTCCGCCATCAGTGTGCAGCTATTGGAGGATCAGTTGCGTTTGAGTGCGGCAAGAATTGAGGCCATCAAGAACTAAGCTACGAAGTTCGAGATAAACATTCAATTTTTGGAACCTTGTGCGTTTGAAGGCATTGCCTCTGAGGCTTTGGCGTGGAAAAAATTTCTGAATACCCAAGTGGGGCCCTCCTCGTGAATGACTATTCACTTGTGTAATATGTAACGATTTTGTAAACATTTGAGGAAAGTGAAATTTTGGGAGGCGAAGAGTTGGGAAGCCCAAAGGTTATTTGTGGGCAGCCCAACTGTCTGATCCTTTTTTTATAAATATAGGAGATTTAGAAGAACAAGGGGCCTTTTCCCAGTTAGACATGTAAAGAGATATTGTAAGAAGAACTACTTTTTTTTGCAATAAAGAATTATTGTTTGCCTATCGGAGAAAGTTTGGTGGGACGTTCAAATGCTATGCTATGGATTGGTAAAAGATGAACTATTTCTTTTTTTCCAGTTTTTGTCCATTAACTGTGAGATCGTTCTAACTCTTAGAGCCTATGTTCCTGTTTGAATGATTTCTGGTTTATTCTGTGAAATTACCACCATGAGTAATGCATGCTGTTCATAAACAATTGGCTATCTAATTGTCTAAATATCTTAATCGTTCATGTGTTGTAGGAAGGAATATCAGCTATCTGTAATTTCTCTTTATAATGCATGCACAATACACATTACTCATAAATAAGTTACAATTTGGCTCCCCGGGGATAGATAGATAGATAGATAGATAGATAGTTAGTTTTACTTTATCACTGTATATGTGATTTAGATGCTTGTGAGTTCTAAGACGAGAGGTAAGAACCTGCGCATCACGTTGTGACTACTCCTTGCGTCCTTATCACCCTGCATGGTTAATTAGGCACGTGCATATCATACTTTAAGTCAAAAATACAAAAAATGCACACGGTGGAGCGAGCCGCAAACGGTAAAACTTTTATTTTTTGTTACTTGACCTACGGTAGCCGGACCGCAAACCGGACGGATTCCCTATACCAAACGGTCATGGGCTAGTTGGGAATGTTGACTGGGGAGAATCCCTTGCTATTGTTGCCTGCGAATTTCCAGGCCTCAACATGCCTCTTCCATCTGCATCTTTTTCTGGTTTCAAATATTTCTTAACTTTCATTGATGACTACTCCAGATGCACTTGGGTTTACTTCCTAAAACTTAAGAGCGAAGTATTTAACATGTTCTTGGCCTACAAGGCCCTTGTTGAAAAACAATCTGGTCATCAAATTATTAATTTAAGATTTGACAATGGATGAGAATATGTTAACAACAAGTTCACTACTTTCTGCACTGGACAAGGAATCCAACAACAACACACCGTTCCATATACACCACAACAAAATGGTGTAGCTGAACGAAAGAACCGCACTTTAAAAGAAATGGCTAATTGTATGATCCAATCTAAGGGACTAAGTCTTCAATATTGGGCCGAGGCCATAAATTGTGCAAATTACATAGTTAATCACACATCCAGTAAAGTTTTACAAGGTATAACACCGGAAGAAGCATGGAGTAAAATTAAACCAGATGTAAGTCACTTTCGTGTGTTTGGTTGTGAAGCATGGGCTCACATTCTGGATGAAAAACGGAAAGCATTGCAGCCTAAAAGTGAAATGTGCATATTTTTTGAATATTCTAAAAATGTAAAAGGTTATAGACTTCTTCAGCCCATTCACATGATATAATCATTAGAAGAGATGTTAAATTTGATGAAAATCTCTTGGCCTGCGAGCCTAACTTGGCGGGTGTGCCATCTTTGGCCTGTGAGCCTAATTCGGCGATTGTGCCTTCTTCTTCTTCTTCCAACTTCCTTGACAGGTTTCCAACTCCAGTTTCTGATGACGACAGTGAGCATGAAAATCCACCTCCGCCTGCTCATGTTCCTCCAATTTCACCAACACCAATGCTTCCTCAATGGGTCTATTCAACATGTGAAGCAACTAGTGATCTTGTTGGTGATCCTAGAGATCAACAACGAACACATACTTAGTTTCAGCGAGCCTCTTCTCTTTTGGCTCAAGTTTCCAAGAATCATGATCCAGAAACTTTTGCAGAAGCTTTAGGAAATCCAGATTGGGATGCAACTATGGATGAAGAATATCGTTTCTTGATGGCGAATGATACTTGGGATCTTGTTCCTCTTCCAAAAGGAAGAAAAATTGTCAGATGTAAATGGGTCTATAGAACTAAGTATGCATCAGATGGAAGTGTTGAAAGACTTGAGGCAAGGTTAGTTGCCGAAGGTTTTTCCCAAGTTGAAGGGATTGACTACAATGAAACCTTTGCTCTTGTCGCAAAAATGAATTCCGTCCGCCTTGTTCTTCCCCTTGCAGCCTTACATAACTGGGAAGTCCATCAAATGGATGTCAAGTCAGCCTTTTTACATGGTGATTTACAGGAGGAAATTTACATGGAACAACCTCCTAGATATGTTCAGGATAACTCTAGCCTTGTCTGTCTCCTTAAGAAATCCTTATATGGCCTTAAGCAAGCTCCTAGAGCTTGGTATGCCAAAATGGATAGCTTTCTCCTTGACATTGGTTTTTCTAGATGCCATTCTGACCCCAATGTCTATACCAAGAAAGTAGGAGACCATCTCATCATACTTGTTCTTTATGTTGATGATCTTATCCTTACTTGTAGTGACCCTAAACTTATAACCCATGTGAAATCCAGTCTTAAGCAAATTTTTTAAATGTCAGACTTAGGACATTTGCATTATTTTCTTGGTCTCCAAGTCTTGCAAACCAAAGAAGGAATCCTTCTTTCCTAGTTTAAGTATGCTTGTGACCTTCTTCGTCACTTTCACATGGAATATTGTAAACCAGCCCCTTCTCCCTTCCAGTCTGGAGTCAAACTTTCTGCCACTTGTACTTCCCCTGAAGTAGATGCCACCTTGTATCGTCAGCTTGTTGGTAGTCTCTTATACTTGACTCATTCTCATCCGAGCCTTTCCTTTGCCATTGGTCGTGTTGCCCGTTTTATGCAAACACCTCATGAAAGTCACTGGAAAGCAGCAAAAAGAATATTTCGATATATTCGAGGTACAATTCAGTTTGGGATTCATTACAGTACAGGGGGAAAACCTTTGTTGGTTGGTTTCACTGATTCAGATTGGGCTGGCGAACCTGATGATTGAAAGTCTACTGCAGGTTATGTTTTCAGTCTGGGATCTCGACCTATCACTTGGGCTTGGAAGAAACAACAAGCTCTTGCTCTTTCTTCAGCAGAAGCAGAATATCGAGCTGCAGTTAATGCCAGTCAGGAAGCTTTATGGCTTCGACAGATCCTTTCAAAGTTTGGATTCGAGCAGCAGAAGCCTACTCCACTTTGGTGCGACAATCAAAGTGCCATCAAGCTTTCCAAAGATCCAGTTCTACATCAGTGCAACAAACACATTGAGATACACATGCACTTCATCAGAAAGATTGTTCATGATTGTGTTATTGAAGTGCTCTATTACCCTACATATGATCAAGTTGCAGACATCTTCACCAAGTCTCATACAGAAGCGAAGTTTTCTAAACTTCGGTCTATGTTAGGAGTTCAGGAATGTGTCCTTAAGGGGGGTAGGCTCTAATGCCTCCTTCCTTCTCCTAATAGTGTCACTTTTGTTAATCCTTCAATCCTATCCCAAGTTGTTCTTGAGCGGGGATGTTAGGATATTTAGACACTTAGGAGCTAGTTAAGATCAACTTGTGTAATATATCCGTTAGGTAAAAGTGTGTTTCTTTAGTATGCACTAGTATGCATTTGTAAATATTCTAATCCGACGGTCACGATATGTTCTAGACATAGAGTGATCCGACGGTTCAACTTTTCTTAGATCATACCTACCATTGATCCGTGGCTTAATACCCGATTGGTCCATGATCTCTATTTAAAGAGCATGGAGGATCCTTGGCTAGTTGATCGATTATGAGAAGCTCATGAAACTTTCTTTCTTTTGCATAATAAATTGCTCCAAGTAGCTATTTGGTTGGGGCTGTGGAATGTTTCCCTCTCTAGGGTTTTAACCATGTGACAAACATCGGTGTGTTGATCTGTGATCTATTTGTGTGAAGCGGTTGCTCAAGGTGTTCGGTCTTTTGGGAGTACCTTGTGTACCCGAACAAGGTTAAGATCTTCATCACTCTAGGTGATCTTCAAGCTCTTCTTATATGTGTTATCCCATGAGTTCCTTCTGAGCTTGTACAAGGCATTCTTTAATTTGCACACATGAGTCTGCATGTCATGTATCTTAACATCTAGTGGTTGCAAATGTATCTTCGTAGTCTACGCCTTCTTTCTGTGAGAAGCCTCATGCTACAAATGTTGCTTTGTATCCCACAGACTTCTCTTTGAGTCTCGATACCGCATCTTAGACATCATTCTTCTTGAACTGGTACTCTCCTTCCCTTTCTTCTTGGCTACTTCTTCATAGCTGGAAGGCTCTGTATCAATGATGTCACTCAACAGTGGCACATAACTGCACTGTGTCTGAGGCCTCTTGAAGTCTTGTCATACTATTCTTTATTTTGGATTATTTCTTGAACTGTTGTCACTTGTTCTTCGAAACAAGTCTCATCCTTCTTTTGTAAGCGATCGTACGCGATGTTTCCTACAAGTCAAATGCATTAGTTGTATGGTTAAAAACATTTCATAAGGTATATTCATAATGAAAAATTCTTTTGCATCAAGATATAATCATGCAACTATTTTAGCCAATACAACATTCATCCATATCTTACGGAAACTTTCTAGATGCCTTCCATCTCTACCACGACAACATTGAGATTGTGCACTAATCCAATATGTCAGCAAAGAGGTTTCATTCTAGATAAGTAGCAATGGAGAGTTGTATAGCACCATGGGATACTTACCCATCACATGAATATTAGTAGTATTAATGCAAACATTCTATCATGCATAACACATCAACTGAATATAAACAAGTGCACAACAAAATAATACCATGAAATGACAATTGAATACTTATCTTTATTTGTTTCGTGGGTAGAATCCTTCTTGATCCTTCAACTTCATCATATTCTTCATTCATAACAACATCATGTCTTATCCAAATGCTAATATGGATAAGATATTTTTCAAGAGTTGAGTCCTTCGTATTCCTCATCGCTTGAGGGATCTTCTTTGGATGGTGAGAGCTTGATCTTCAATTGCTCCCATCTTCTCTTTCTCTTATTATGAGTCAAGCTTCTTCTTGTGTGTACTATTCCCAAAGTCTACTGAAATTAATCACTTCCTTCTGGCACACATTCCTTGAATGAATGAATCCCATGATCCTGGGAGGCCATTCAAGGTGGTTATAATAGTATCTTATTCTTCTTTGACTGCTTCGTCATAGCATCGAACACTTCCTTTTGGTGTCTTCAGGGATGACACATGAGGGATGAGATGATTTTTAATAGAATCCACAATGATTCTCTTGGATCTAGCCTTAGCCTTATCTCCCTCTGTCTCCTAGACCTTTCTTACTGAAATACTGATCCAAGTCAATTTCTTGAAGGATCACAGAGTTCCTACACTTCATCCGATTTATATTCTTTTTCTTCAAATAGTTTGGTCAAGGAATCAAACATATCCTTAAGTGTCTTAAGGGAAGACACTTGTGGTATAAGGTGATGGAATCAACAATAATCCTCTTGGCCTTGACCAAGTTCTTCTTGTGAAAGGCTTTAGCCTCATCTCCCTCTGAAACTTGAACCTCTCCATTTATATAGGTGTCCAATTCATTTTCTTCAAGAACCAGTGAGATCCTATACTTCCATGCTTGGAAGTTGTCATCTTCATCAAGCTTGACATCAAGCTGGAGTGATGAGACATTTTAACTAAGAACCTCAAATGGAAATACAAAAGATTAGATCTTATCGATTTGAGGTGTCCGTCCTGGTTCTGGATCTCGCTGATCTAGGGTTTGTTAGAGAAAACCTAATTTTCAAAACTTGGAATTTCAAACTTCTGATTGGATATAAATATGGGCCTCTTCAAGGCGAGCTTTCCAATGTACTCCTTTTCTGAAAACAGTGGAGGGAAGCTCCTGGAATAGGAAGCCCTAGTTTTCCAATTTCCTCTTCAGAAATGCCTGATATTGTTTCTACGGTATCTCCGAAACTACTGCTCCTCTGTGTTTGAAATTTTGTACTGAGGTAGAATCATCTGTCCTCTTTTCAACAGAATAGGTTTAAGTAGAATTGGTTTCACCAATTGGGACTTATGAGATTTTTCCCACGGTGACTTATTTCAGGACTATTCAACATAACGAACTTGTATGGACTGCCACATGTCCTTGTTTCATCATCAGGGTTTGAAACTTTTACCATAGCAAATACAGCCCGTGCCATATCTGGAACATGTTTCAAAATTTCATTTGGACCTTCGTAGCTTGAGATATAGCAATTCCCCCTAGGTGTCTTGTTTAGGGATGAATCTTGGAAGAGGCTGGAACCCTAATTTGGAAGAATGATATCTCCCAGAATATGGTGAATCTGAGGATGGATTTTTTACATAGGGTACATCAGGATTTTATATTCGTCCTATGAAACTTTAGGCCCCTGAGATTTCTTCAATATCGAGATATAGCGAATGTACCAAAACTACTACTTTTAGTATTTTAGGGGTTTTCAGGCTCGAGGTCAAATTAGGGTTTGACTTTCCCGGAGTTTTACCCAAACAAAAATTGTTAGATTTTTATCATTTAAGTAATATGATCTTAGGATCTTATCTGAGAGAATAACATGCACATCAATAAACACAAGAGACAAGAGACACAAATATTTTTCCTCGGGGAAACCATAAAGGAGAAAACCCGCAACTTTCTCAGAGATAGAATAAGCACCAATAGCAGCAGTAAAACCCGAAAACATAAAGATGATCTCCAATAGCTTGTTCTCTCTCTCTCACTTGAGAGAGATTCTCCTCTCTCACTCATGCACCCCAGTGAGTGAGTGAGTGTGTAATAAATAGAGAGGCTCACTCTCTATTTATATTCTTTCGTTCACTTAATGTCCACTTCAACATGTCGACCCCACTTAACAATTACTTACCAAGGCCGGCATATCTATGAGAGTCTAATAACCCTAGTACCCCACAACTATGGGGACTTTGCCCTCCGATCAACAAGGAGGGTTAACCTTGACACAATTGTGGGGACTATTGCCCCAACTTACAATGGAGGGTTAACCTCAATGACTTTACATGACTTGTTTACATTATTGAATCTCTCGATTGCAACATCGGGGCATGACATGACTCAATTACATTATAGATACTTCCTGGAATAAACATCGGGGTACAATACATAATATATACAAGTGAATACATTCCGAAGTTACAAATACATCAACACTCCCTCTTAACTAGGAATGTATTCTCTTGACACAATTTATCAGCACAAGTCTTCTTCTCTGTATCATCTAGATCATCATCAAGTCATCTTCATCTTCAATTCATCTTCATTGTCAAGTCATCTTCATCATCTTCATCATCTTCATTGTCAAGTCATCTTCATCAAGTCTGGATCGTCACTGCTGGAACATCATCAAGTCTGGATCATCACTTGATCTGGATGATCCAGATTTATGTGCGAACGAAATGAAATAGAAGATACAGAGTCATAATAATAGACATTTTGCAAAGATAACAAAGATACAGTAAACACATATTCTATTAAATGGCGGAAATAGAACAGACTGTAATACAATTGCTAGAATGGTGGTAGCTATCTCTGAGAAGAGATGTGGCTGCACGCTCATCTGTGCCAATCTAAATACAAAATGAGGCCAAAGGGGCCTATTTATAATAAGAATGAGGTGAGAACCCTAAAAGTCCAAAACGTAACCCTAGAAGATGAACTGTCATAAATTTTGCGGCCCCAAGGTGGTAAGTTGAACAGTCAACTTCCTGGGGTCATAACTTTTGCATACGATCTCCAATTTGGGCGTTCGATAGCTTGTTGGAAAGGTCTGTCTAAGATTTACAACTTTTGGTTGGCCAACTGCATGTCGATGGCAACCATTCTCCAAAAAACGTCATTTAGGGCCTCAAAACAACCCCAAAAGTTTAGGACCCGAAAAACTGTAGAAAAATAACTAGGAAACTGCCACAATGGACAATTGTTTTGAGCCAGTGGAATAGGTGGGTGGCGACCGATCTCCATTTGGATCATTGGATCATCACTGAATCATCATCATCATTACTGCTTCTGCTATCTCAATCAAATGGTGCTATCTCTTCATTCTTCTCGTCACAGGAAGTTCTACAGAGCCAACCCTTTTTCATGCTGGTTGTAGGCCTAGCCTCCATGTAGGTCTTCTTCAACGGTTATATCTGACCCTAAGTCAGAATGGCCTACCCAACACTTACATCTGACCTCATCTTGTCAGAAAGACATGCTCAACACTCACATCTGACCTCATCTTGTCAAAAAGGCCCAACACTCACATTTGACCATGTGTAAACACATCGCGCCAGAATGGCTCAAAACTTATATCCAACCATGTGCGAACACTCCGCATCGGAATGGCTCTGCACTTACATCTGACCATGTGAGAACACACCGCATTAGAATGGCTCAGCACTTACATCCGATCATGTGAGAACACACCGCATCGGAATGGCTCTGCACTTACATCCGACCATGTGAGAACACACCGCATCAGAATGGCTCTGCACTTACATTTGACCATGTGTAAACACATCACGCCATAATGGCTTTTAGTCCAAGATAGAGGATTCTTGGTAACTGACCAGGTGCCATCTCAGCACCAAGTTGAGTATTCCTGGTAACTGACTAGTTGCCTCCATTCCAAGAATGACATTCAACACTTATATCTGATCATGTAGGAACCAATCCTACAGTCACATCAGAATGGCTCAGCACTCACATCTGACATGGAAGGAACCAATCCTCTCACTATGATAGGATGGCTCAGCCCTTACATCTGACCATGGAAGAAACCAATCCTCTCACAATGTCAGAATGGCTCACAAACTCATCACTTCCCCTTGGAGGGAACCTCAATCTGGAGAACACCAAGCTTCTCCCTGAAGTATTCAAACTCCACTTTGGCCATTTCTAGCATAGAATCACATCAGGGCTGATTACGTTCAACGATAACCTGCGAGCTTTTCCAGGACCGATTACATCCGAGGACAACCTACAGGTCTGTTTACATTTGAGCAACCTACAAGCTTCGCCAGGATTTATGCTTAGACAACCTGTCTCATCGACTATGCTATAACTCCCTCTTTCGAGAGATCTCGATCTAGATCACATACTGGAGCTTCACTGCTCCTCTCTCAGCTGTACTCAGTGCCATGCAGGACTCCATCCCGCCAAACCAAGAGATCACACTTGATCCCATACTGAATGGCACTGCCTGCTCAATACGAATCCACATAAACCTCCAGGTTAATCTTCTGATTCACCTCATACTTGATCCCATAATCAAATGCACCCCTTAGGTACCTCACTGCATGCTTTGCAACCATCAAGTGAACAAGTCTCAATGTGTTCACAGCAAAGCAAATATATGGTCTCGTATTTGTCAGGTACATCAAGGAATAAATCATCTAATGATACATCGTGGCATCAACCGACTCTGATGAAGCAACACTCAATAGCTTCAGTTTTGATGCCATAGATGTGGTCATGGCCTTGCAGTCCATCATCCTGAACCTCTTCAGGATCTCTATTGCATACTTTAATGAGTTCCTCTTTTCTGTCAGGAACAAGTCATCAACATATAATAGGAGCATCATTGGTCTTTCGCCTTCAACCTTGAAGAAAAGGTTGGAATCCACTTTACTCTTAGTAAAGCCTAGAGTCATCAGTAATCTGTCCATCCTGTTGTTCCATGTCGAACCTCAGGATCTTCTGCAATCGCTCCCTCTGAAGAGAAGCATCATTCTCCCTCTATCTTTCGTACTCTATGCATTGAAACATTCTGTACCGGAGTGACAAGTAGCTTACTTTGCTACTAATATTCTATGTATCCATCTAGGGTCATTGAATACCAAGATCCTCTATCTTGAGCCTTTTCAAAAGTTCTTGTCGCACCCATCTGTGAGCTTGTCATCCTCTATAGGATTTCATCTTCAACCTTGTAGCAAAGGTTAAGATCTTCATCAAGCTCATCATGTATGTGTTATCCCATGGGTGTCTTCTGAGCTCGTACACAGCCTTCTTTCATTTGCACATATGATTCTACATGTCATGCGTATTTCTAGTGGTTGCAAATGTCTCTTCATAGTCTATGCCTCGTGCTACGAATCTTGCCTTGTATCCCATGATGTTTCCATCTACTGCATGATGGAACTATGAACTTCTCTTCAGGTCTCTATACTGTATCCTAGACATCATTCTTCTTTAACTAGTACACTCCTTCCCTTTCTCCTTAGCTACTTCTTGGAAGGTTCTTCATCAATGATATTGCTCAACAGTGTTACATAACTGCAGTGTGTCTGAGATCTCTTCTTTAAAAGTATTATCATATTATTCTTAATCTTGGATTCTTTATTGAACTGTTGTCACTTGTTCTTTGGAAGAAGTCTCATCCTTCTTTGCTTGTAGGTGATTGTACATGATCTTTCCTACAAGTCAAATGCATTTGTATGGTTAGAAACATTTCATAAGGCATATTCATAATGGCAAATTCTTATGCATAAATATATGATCATGCAACTATTTTAGCCAATACAACATTCATCCATATCTCACAGAAAATTTTCTAGATGCCTTCCATCTCTACCAGGACAACATTGAGATTGTGCACTAATCCAATATGTCAGCAAAGAGGTTTCATTCTAGATAAGTAGCAATGGAGAGTTGTATAGCACCATGAGCTACTTACCCATCACATGCGTATTAGTGGTATACTGTCATTAATGCAAACATTCTACCATGCATAATACATCAACTGAATATAAACAAATGCATAACAAAACAATATCATGAAATGACAATTGAATACTTATCTTTATCTGTTTCGTGGGTAGACTCCTTCTTGAGCCTTCAGCTTCATCATCTTCCTCATTCATCATTTCTTATCCAAATGCTAAGATGGATAAGAGTTTCTTTAAGAGTTGAGTCCTTCGAATTCCTCATCGCTTGAGGGATATTCTTTGTATGGTGAGATCTTGATCTTCAGTTGCTCCCATCTTCTCTTCTCTTATTATGAGCTTCTTCTTCTACTGCTACAAGTTTTTCTTTGATTTGAGAAACCCTCGTAAAGTATGATTGTATTTACGGTCTCTGCATTCTGGATCTTCACATTCTTCAACTATTTTCTCAAAGTCATATTTTGATTTATGTTCTTCCCTTCAAATAGCTTGGTCAAGGAATCAAACATCTCTTTCGGTGTCTTTAGGGAAGACACTTGTGGTTCAAATTGATCTGTGATTGAATTAACAATGATCTTCTTGGTCCTAACCAAGTTTTTCTTGTGTAAGAATTTTAGCCTCATCTCTCTCTGGAACTGGAACCTCTCTACTTATGTAGGTGTCCAATTCATTTTCTTCAAGAACTAGTGACATCCTATACTTCCATGCTTGGAAGTTGTCAGCCTAACCAAGCTTGTCATCAAGCTGATGTGATAGATCACTTTGAAATGAGAACCTCAAATGAAAATAACAAAAGACTAGATCTTACCGATTTGAGGTGTCTGTCCTGGTTCCGGAGCTGGCTGATCTAGCGTTTGTTAGAGAAACCCTAATTTTAAAAACTTGGAATCTTTTAGGTATGCTTGGATAGAAAGATATGCCTCTTCAAGTTGAGCTGTCTAATGTACTCCTTTTCTAAAAATAGTGGAGGGAAGCTCTCGGAATAGGAAGCCCTAGTTTTCCAATTTCTTCTACAGAAATGCTTGATATTGTTTCTGCAGTATCTCCAAAATTACTGCTCCTTTGTGTCTAAAAATTCGCAATGAGATAGCCTCGCCTGTCCCTATTCCAACACCACAGGTTTAATTAGAATTGGTTTCACCAATTGGGACTTATGAGTTTTTTACCAAGGTGACCTGTTTCAGGACTGTTTAGCATAGCGAAGTTGTACGGACTTCCACGTGTCACTGTTTCATATTTTGGGTCTGAAACTTGGACCACTGAAAGTAAATTCCATTCCCTTTCTAGAACATCTTCAGAAATTGCATTTGGACTTTCACAACCTGAGATATAGCAATTCTCCCCAAGTGTCCTATTTGGGTATGAATCCTGGGAGAGACTGGAACCCTAACTTGGAGGAATCATATCTCCTAGAATATAGTGAATCTGAGGCTGAAACTTGGACATAGTGTACATCAGGATTTTATCTTTGACCTGTGAAAGTTTCGGCTCTTGAGACTTCTAAAATCCTGAGATATAGCTAATGTACCAAAACTTATCAGTTTTAGTATTTAGGGTTTTTCCAGCCCGGGGTGAAACTAGGGTTTGACTTTCCCAGAGTTTCACCCAACCAAAAATCTCGACCCAGGTCTCTAAACTTCGATTTTGATGAGGAGAGAAATCCTATGCTGGGCTCACTAAAAAATTCCTCTTCTGTAAGAATCCCTAATTTCCCGCACCAAAAACTGAAAATGTCCGGAATCGAATTTTGTTTCGACAAAAAGATGCGCCCTTCAATGGAGAGTCAGCCTAGCATAATTTTGCTGATGGATTGTGGAGAGAGACCCAAAAAGTAAGAAGCCATAGCTTTCGTAGATGCACAATGTCTTCTTCTCAGGTTAGCTCTCATACCATGTTAGATTTTTATCATTTAAGCAATATGATCTTAGGATCTTATGTGAGAGAATAACATGCACAACAATTAACACAAGAGACAAGAGACAAAGAATTTTCCTCAGGGAAACCACAAAGGAGAAAACACCGCAACTTCCTCAGAGATAGAATGAGCACCAATAGCAGCAGTAAAACCCAAAAACATAAAGATGATCTCCAACAACTTGTTCTCTCTCTCTCTCACTTGAGAGAGCTTCTCCTCTCTTACTCATGCGCCCCAGTGAGTGAGTGTGTGTGTAAGAAATAGAGAGGCCCACTCTCTATTTATATTCTTTCATTCACTTAATGTCCACTTCAACATGTCGGCCCCACTTAACAATTACTTACCAAGGCCGACATCTCTATGAGAGTCTAATAACCCTAGTGCCCCACAACTGTGGGGACTTTTCCCTTCGATCAACAAGGAGGGTTAACCTTGAAACAATTGTGGGGACTATTTCCCCGACTTACATTGGAGGGTTAACCTCAATGACTTTACATGACTTGTTTACATTATTAAATCTCTCGATCGGAACATCGGGGCATGACATGACTCATTTACATTATAGATACTTCCCAGAATAAACATCGGGGTACAATACATAATATATACAAGTGAATACATTCTGAAGTTACAAATACATCAACAAAAATTTTGACCTTGGTCTCTAAACTTTGATTTTGATGAGGAGAGGAATCCTATGCTGGGCTCACTCAAAAAATTCCTCTTCTGTAAAAATCCCTAGTTTCCCGCAGTAGTGACTGAAAATGCTCGGAATCAAATTTTGTTTCGACAGAAAGATGCGCCCTTCAATGGAGAGTTAGCCTAGCCTCTTTTTGTTGATGGATTGTGGATAGAGACCCAAAAAGTAAGAAGCCCCCTAGCTTCTGCAGCTACATAATGTCTTCTTCTCAAGTTAGCTCTGATACCATGTTAGATTTTTATCATTTAAGCAATATGATCTTAGGATCTTATCTGAGAGAATAACATGCACAACAATAATCACAAGAGAGAAGAGACACAAAGAATTTTCCTCCAGGAAACCATAAAGAAGAAAACCCCGCAACTTCCTCAGAGATAGAATGAGCACCAGTAGCAAAAGTAAAACCTGAAAACATAAAGATGATCTCCAATAGATGATCTCTCTCACTTGTGCCAGCACTTCCTCTCTTATTCATGTTCCCCAGTTGAGTGAGTGTATGTATTAAATAGAGAGGCTCACTCTCTATTTATACTAGTTTTCGACTTGACAATTACTTGCCAGGGCCGACTTCACTAGGAGAGTCTAATAACCCTAGTGCCCCTCAACTGTGGGGACTTTGCCCTCGGATCAACAAGGAGGGTTAACATCAGCTCAATTGTGGGGACTATTTCCTTGACTTACAACGAAGGGTTAACCTCAATGACTTTACATGACTTTATTATATTAATGACTCTCTCAATAGGAACATCGGGGTACAATGAAATACAAATGATTCTCCCTAATAGGAACATCGGGGTACAATATAAGATATACAAGTGAACACATTCTGAAGTTACAAATACATCAACAAAGTAATTGGTATGAGAGAGGAGAGCTTGTATCGACTGAACACTCCACGAGTCCAAGTCCTAGTCCATGACTCTACAAGTATGGGTGAGATATGGCAGAGAAGACTAGCTCATCTAAATGACAGAGCTCTCCTGACAATGAAGAACATAGTTACAGGTATACCAGTGCTACGAGTATACCATGATGGAACATGTAGAGGATGTGCACCTGGAAAGAATTCCAAGAAATCCTTCCCAGATAATGAGAGCAAATCCAAAGAAATATTGCATCTAGTGCACTCTGACTTGTGTGGCCCAATGACAGTTGCCTCTTTGGAAGGATATCATTACTATGTGACCTTCATTGATGACTACTCACAGAAGACTTGGATATACTTTCTTAAGACCAAGGAATCCAAGGAAGTAGTTAGTAAATTCAAGGAGTTCAAAGCACAAGTCAAGAATTTGTCAGGGAAGAGGATCAAGATCCTAAGATCAGATAATGGTGGAGAATATACCTCTATAGAATTCAATGATTTCTGCAAATAAGAAGGAATTAAGAGGGATCTTACAGTTCCCTACAACCCCCAACAAAACGGGGTTGCTGAAAGAAAAAATAGAACAATTGTGGAGGCATCCAAAGCTATGATTCATGACCAGAGTCTACCCATGTTCTTATGGGCAGAAGCATCCAGAACAACTGTATATGTACAAAACAAATGCCTGCATAAGATAGTGAAGAACATGACTCCTGAAGAAGCCTTTACATGAGTAAAACCAGAAGTGGGTCACGTCCGAATCTTTGGCTGTCTAGTCTACATACATGTGCCCAAGGAGAAAAGGACAAAGTTAGAACCTTCAGGCAAGAAGGGAACTTTCGTTGGATACAATGAATCTTCAAAGGCCTACACAATATATATCCTAGGATCCAGAAAAATTGAAGTTAGCAGGGATGTGACCTTTGAAGAGGAAATGGCTGTCAGGAAAGACATAGGATCAAACATGGAGATCGATGATGAAGAAATGGAGAGGAGATAATATTCCCCTCATATTCGGGATGAATTAGCAAATAAATATGAACCCATCGATCCCATTGATCCAGTCAAGACAGTTGATATTCCTGAAGATATGGAAGTAAGCCGAAAAAGACCTACATGGGTGCAACAGACCTTACAGTATGTAGAGGGGCATGAATCCGCACATGGTTCTTTTCAAGAGAGAAAAAGACCTCAGAGGTTCTCTAGTTATGTAGCATTGATGAGTCACATCATTGACTCTGAACCCACCACTTATGAAGAAGCATCCAAACACCAAGTTTGGAAGGATTCCATGATGGAAGAATATCAATCCATCATGAAAAATGATGTGTGGGAGATTGTACTGATACCTGAGGGGAAGTCAGTTGTAACTTCCAGATGCCTATACAAAATCAAACATGGAGCAGATGGGAGTATTGAAAAATACAAGGCTAGATTTGTTGCCAGAGGGTTCTCTTAGAAAGAGGGAGTCGATTATGATGAGACTTTTGCTCCTATGGATCGATACACTTCCATCAGATCGATCATTGCTATTGCTTTAACTATGGGATGGAAGTTGCATCAGATGGATGTCAAGACTACCTTTCTCAATGGTATTATTGAGGAAGAAGTATACATCGAACAACCATAAGGGTTTGTTGTCCGTGAAAAGGAGTCCCACGTATGCAAGCTGAAAAAAGGCATTATATGGACTCAAGCAAGCACCTCCTACTTGGTATGGATGGATAGACGGATTACTGGTAAGTTTGGGATTCACCAAAAGTGATGCAGACCCCAACCTTTACTACAAGGTTGTGAATGATGAGCCACTAATTTTGGTACTATATGTTGATGACTTGTTTCTTACCGAAAATGAGAAACTTATCTTATGGTGTAAGAAGAAACTCGCCTCTAAGTTCAAAATGAAGGACCTTGGATTGATGCACTACTTCTTGGGATTAGAAGTATGGAAGATCTAGAAAGAGATTTTCCTAGGACAAGGAAAATACACGATAGATATACTGAAGAGATTCAGAATGTTGGACTGCAAGTGCATAGCTACTCCAATGGATGCAAACTTGAAGAAGCTGAGGGATTCTGCTTCAGATTCAAATTTTATCGATCCCACTATGTATCGCCAGTTGATTGGGTCCTTGATGTATTTGACGAACACCAGACCATACATTTGTTTTGTTGTGAATGCTCTCAGTCAATTCATGTGTGAACCGAGGCAGATTTACTGGATTGCTGCAAAACATGTGCTCAGATACTTACGTGGCACCGTGGGATATGGTCTACGATATGATTTAGAATGTGACTTGAAATTGCAAGGGTTTACAGACTTAGATTGGGTCGGATTCTCTACCGATAGGAAGATTAATTTAGGATTTTATTTTAGTCTGGGTTCTGTAGTTATTTCCTAGTGGAGTAGGAATCAAAACTCAGTAGCTCTCAGTTCTTCAGAGGTCGAGTATATGGCTGCTAGCTCATCAACCCGAGAAGCAGTTTGGATTCGTAAACTTCTTGCAGGATTGTTTGGCCAGATTCCAGAGCCGAACGTGATTCACTGTGATAACCAGAGTTGTGTGCAGATGTCAGTGAATCCTGTATTTCATGACAAGTCAAAGAACATAGAGATTCAGTATCACTTCATACGTGATATGGTGTAGAAAGGTGCAGTCGAGCTACAATATATTCCAATAGATGACCAGACTACAGTTGTTCTCACCAAGCCTCTTCCCAGAGTGAAATTTGAATAGTTTCGCAGAAGACTTGGAGTAGAAGAGAACATATCCCTTCTTGAGAGGGAGAGATGAATGAGAGACACTTACCATACATTTTTCCAGGTACCTCTGCTCATCCAGGTTCCCAGCCAGGTATGGGAGAAATCCCATTGCAAGATGAGATAGAAAGGTAGTAGATGGTCAGGTTCACACAGGTGTCTCTGCTCGTCCAGGTACTCAACCAGGTATGGGAGAAATCCCATCGACAGATGAGTCAAACAGGTAGCAGATGGTCGTGTGATTGCACAAGTACCTCTACCTGTTCAGGTTCTCATCCAAGTATGGGAGTACCTCATAGACAGATGAGACGAACAAGCAGTAGATGGTCATGCACTTGTGCTCATCCATTATCTCTATCTAGGTATGGAAGTATTCCATCTGTAATACAGACATATAGGTCGCCGAATCTTTTCTCTCAAGACATCCAGATAGCACAAATTCATAAAGACAACCGTCAGTACATTTAGAGATGATAGAGACAATATAGATGTACATATGAAACCCAGATGATCATGATGCTGATGAAGATCGAAGAATACCCTCCTTGTTGAGAGGGAGTGTTGGAATTTGTGCAACTTCAAAAGCTATTCTTATTGTCCTCCTTTGGGAGTTGAACTTGTTGTAATCATTCATACAAACCCTAGAAAGAACAATGTAATCCTTGGGTGAAAAGCCAACAATAACATAATAAAATATAAATGATGAAATATAAAAATATATTGCTTCCCCAAGTGAAGTCAGCCCCAGTTAAATTCTAAGTGGGAAAACAATATAAATAGGAGGTGCCCCTCCTCATTATTTCACACAACAACTCAGACAAGTGTGCAATTTTCTAGGAGAGAGAGAAGTTTGCATACACTCCAGAAGAAGACTGTTTTTAGGGTTTCAATCTTTGGAAAGCATTTCCATATTTTTCTTTTCTTTGTTCATTGTACTCTGATCTCGGAATTATTATCTCTAGACCAAGGTTGATGGGTTTGATCCCATTTGGGTTTCCCAGGTGAAAAATACTTATGTTATTGTTCTGTGCTTTGTCTATCTTCTAGTGATCCTATTGATAAATGCAATTAAGATATATTGCTATAATATTAAGAAAATCTAACATTACCAAATGCCCATTTGTTAAAAGTAGAATCTACACCAAAAGAACTAGTATGGATTGTTTAGTTCTTACAAGAAAGACATGCCCTTCAAGATATGATTGGAAATAAAAAAGGTAACAACACTTAAGGTTGCACCATATACAATTACACCAAAATATGTACTAAGAATGTGTGCACTTAAGCATGAAAGAGAAAGTATAAGAGAGGAAGCACATGTTGGCCGAACATGGGGTCACTTTCATGCTAACACCATAGCTAGAAATATCTTACAAGCAAAATTTCAGTGGCACAACTTGAACATATATTGCAAAGAAAAGATCAACAAATCTGACAAGTGGCGGAGGTTGAGGAGACCTCTAAGAAGAGATTAGAAGCCCTTAGTTTCAATAAACCCAAGTCTCCCTTTTGAGATTTGGGCCATTGATTTTACTATTCCTTTCCCTAAGAAATAAAAAATAGCAGGGGCTAGATAGATTATTATAGCAATCGAATCCCTTACCAAGTGGGAAAAAGCAAAGCTTGTGGAGTCTTGTACAAAAGAGGCCATAGCTAAGTTCATATATGTGAATATTATTGCAAGATTTGGTTGTCCACTCTCAACAATAAGTGATTAAGGAACTCATTTTTTCAATAGCACCAAGGAAATATTGATGGACAAATTTTTGATTGACCATAAAAAATTCCCCTGCTCTTCCATAAGCAAATGGGGTTGTAGAATCATTTAACAAAACCATATCGAAAGGACTTACTAAAATGTGTAAATGTTGACATAAATGATTAGGATGACGAGGTACCTATAGTATTATGGTCCTACAAAACTACATACAAAAGGTCGACTAGGCGTACATCATTTAAATTAGTTTATGTTCAGGAAGGAGTAGTTTCTATGCACTGTAAGGTTGAGGCAGATAGAGTAACCAAGTATTAAAATTTGATTCCCACAAGGATAAAGAAGACTAGATCTATCCAATATGAAAACTCGAGTAGGAAATATTTGTAGACCTTCACCATCAGGAGATACATAAGCAAGAACAAAAATATTAGCATGAAAAAAACATGAGGAAAAGGGAAATAAACATAGGATCTAGAAAATGGGAGACGGCTTGGCTTGGTCCATATATCATAAAAGATATAATAGCAAATGGAGTGGTGTAGCTAAGAACACTTCAATGCAAATTGCACAATAACCATTATGACCCAACAAGGAGCAAGTTAAACAAATAAGTCATGCTAGTCGATTGGGATCATACTCAATAAGAAAACATTGTAGCAAGGTAGTTGAATGGAAAAAGACTTTGGAAGATAGAGGTAGAGGAAAATAAGTTGTTGTGGAGGAAAATTGCCAATTGGAAGAGACCCCAACCAATGGAAGAAATAATAAAGAAGCAAAGGGAAAAGACACACAAATTATTAGCAAAGACCAATGGTAAAAAAATTAAGAGAAAAGAAGAGTCAAAAGGTTTCCTACTACTGAGAAAGTCATGGTTGAATAGGAATTTACTAGTAAAAATTTGGCAGTTAGTGAGGGGTTGACAAGTTAAAAGAAATCAATGGAAAGAAAGTTGGCTAGTCAAATTGGTAGTTAATGTCAACTGCATGAAACATACTTGATACATGACTTTAATGGGTCACGCCAATGAATTGACCATCACACAAGTGACCAATGCATTAATGTGATGAATTCAATTATAAAAAGGAAGGGAAATGCTCCCAAAACTACAAAGAAAGAAGTTCTATACAAGATAATACATGTCGAAGAGAAAATGAAAACTAGTCAACCATATCCGAGAAGAGTACATTCAGACAACCTATCTATGATGTTTCCCCTGATGATTCAAAAGTCAGCTCCATTTGCAATAGTAGCCCTTTCTAGAACCATTGAAATTGGAATGAATAAGAGGCAAGACAAACAAATTACAAATGAGTTGGAAGAATGAATACATAGAATCCACAATGGAAAATTTGAAGAAATAGATTGGAATAAGCACTGTGTGAAATTTGAGAAATGGGTGGTTGTTGGAAGAAAATGGAGAGATGAAATACTCATGCTTTGGAAAACAAATATTTGGACCTACCTAAGTGCCCAACAGATCATAAAGTTTGATGTACTTAAAGAGGAAGCAACAAATTTTATCAACAATCGATACCATAAAGGCAAGATTTGGTTGGACAAACAAATTGCAATCATAGAAAAACTCATAAGAAAGGGTTACAAGGCTACCAAATATGGGAGAGGCTATACCAAACTTGATTAACCCATTGGAATGGATTGAGAAACCTACCAAGGAAAGAACAACAAAGAACTCAAAAGAATTGGTAATCAACTAACTAGGTCAAGGAAGGAAGAATAAAATGGACACGTGTTATAGTTGCATTGCAGTTATCTAGATCTGGTTGAGCCTTAGATGTTGCATTACACATGCTTGAAGCTATATGACACATTATGGAAAAAGGGACATTGTGTAATTGGGTTAACCATGTAGCCAATATATCAAGGGTTGTTTGTGAAGAATGTTAGGAAATCAACAAGGCAATTAGATACTCATCATTTTTTATTTGGATAGATATGGAAAGAGTTTTCCCAGTCATTGAAGTGGCTTTGAAGTCCCCAAATGAATCGACATTACGGAGTTTTTGATGTTTTGCACTAAATTGGAACAAAAAATGATGACCCAACACCATAGTATATGTTATTGGAATGGATAAATACCATGAAATTTGCTTGTAATAAATGAAGGGGCTCTCACAATGTACATCAAAATTTGTCACCCTATGTCCATATACAATTATGCCTCAACTATAAAAAAGTTTGGTATGTTGACAAATCCGACGTAGAACCAAAGAAACTAGACTACTACCCATGCATCAAGCATGCATTTTCCAAAATTGCTCATAAGTCAAACACCATCTATCCCATATCTAAAGTAGTTAAGGGACTACTGAGGAAATAATCATTACCTTGATATAAGCAAAATTAGAAGAGGAAAATGAAGCAACACTTTTACAACCCCATTTCTAGGAGGATCAACAATCACAATAGCTTCCCCTACCAGGATGACCAAGAAGCCGACCAAAGGAAACATTATCCAAGTGAATATTGACTCTAATAGTCAATCAATCGAGGATGACTTTGAAATCTTTCTCATAGAAAATAAACAATCATTTTTTAGGAACCAAGTCTAAAGAAAAAGCCGAAGGAGATAACAAAGAAAAAATTGATCACTAAGGAGGGAGGGAAAGGGAAAATGACAAGGGAACAATTTAGAAAAAAGAAAGCAATTATTAGATTTTAGTGTAGGGAAGGAGTATGTAGAAATTATTGAGAGAGCAAATATATTGTTACTGAGGCATTAAAGAACAACATCATTGTTGAGAAAAAAATTCAAGAAGAAAATATTCAACTAAGCAACACAAGTCAAAACAAGTAGCCCATACAATAAAGAAGAAGAAAATAGAAGGCTATAAAATCACAATCATACATTTGAAAAAAAAAGAAGACAAATGCAACAAGGAATGCACCAACCAAAGCACAATAGTATTGATCATCAAAGAGGGAGGGAAAGGAAAAATGGCAAGGGAACAATTCATAAAAAAAGAAGGCAATTATTAGATTTTAGCTTAGGCAAGGAGTATGTAGAAATTATTGAGAGATCCAAATAAAGTGTTACCGAGGAATTAAGAACAACATCATTGTTGAGAAAAAAATTTAAGAAGAAAAGATTCAACTAAGCAACATAAGTCAAAACAAGTAGCCCATGTAATAAAGAAGAAGAAAATAGAAGGCTCTAAAATCACAATCATACATTTGACAAAAATAAGACAAATGCAACAAGGAATGCACCAAGCAAAGCACAAACATACCCTATTGACCTTAAGAAAGATATGTCCGATTACATCATTGCTAATAATACAAGAAACAACTTGAGGAGGAATCCAACAAA
Source organism: Pseudotsuga menziesii (assembly GCA_001517045.1). NCBI lineage: Eukaryota > Viridiplantae > Streptophyta > Pinopsida > Pinales > Pinaceae > Pseudotsuga > Pseudotsuga menziesii. The sequence continues at coordinate 263,778 of LPNX011004969.1, read as the reverse complement.
ATGGAATTGCATGTAGTGAGCAAACAAATGGAGGAGAACAACAACAAAATGGATAAGAACAATAACAGAGTGAGGACACATTGATGTAATTACAACAAACACAAAAACAATAGTAGGTCGAACAATAGAGAAAATCCTTGATCCAAACACAACAAACTTAATAAGATTATGGACATTAGCTCACAAAACCAACTTAGTAGATTATGCATATTGAACCAAAATAATTGACAGCGGGACCAAAATGGTAGAATGAAGGAAAAAAAGAAGGAAACGTAAAAATGATATTTACGAACTTCATATTGAAAGGATAACAAAGAGGAAATACTATGGTGGCCTTTGAAACAGACAATGTGTAATACCCCCAATTTTGACCCTTGTAATGTCTTAAATCAAATTATGTAAAATCATGTAAATATACTAGTATGGATTCCTAACATGCCGCCCAAAGCCAAGGCACAACAAGTGAATGGCTCGGCACATACAATGTAAACATTTATATATGGGTCATGTGTTTGTTTTGTCATGATGACTCAAAAGCTATGTAAATATTACGTTGGAAAATAATAAAACGATCCAAGATGGTTGTTTAAAGAGCATTGGAGGACAAGATGAAAGGGGGCCTATGTGATACTAAATGGTATTTTTCCAAGTGTCATCCTTAAAACTCATCCATTTTCTATCATGTGCCTTAAATGAACCATTTACTTCCTTTTGAATTATTGAATGCATGTGTGAGGTTGACAAAAAAATTCATCTCATGTAGTTATGGAAGTGTGGGATGGATATTCTTTTATAGTAATTGTAAGAGTCCTTGCTTCTATGTTCATAAGTAATGTCATTTGTTTTTTCATTGATCCTCTCATCTCCATTGGATTTTATCCCTCATTTTGCATGGGAATTCATACTACGTAGCCTTCATGTTTTTTTTTCTCAACCAATAAGCAAACCGTGAAATTAACTAGAAATTAGCATTGTGAAGAGGAAACTACAAACATTAGAGTGAAGAGGATGGTTGTATATGAGCATAGAGGTTGGGTGTCATGTGCACACACAACCTGCCTTTTTTCTTTTGTCATCTAGTGACCCACGTGGCACTACCTAACGCCTAGTCGAGGGCATGGACAACTTAGTAGGATCATTGGAAGATTACACATTAACTTGCAGAGTACACTTATATCTCTTTACACTTATTTGCTTATTACACTTGTGTTATACTTAACCATTTCACACGTTTAAATTAACATCCAATAATTATGTTAACACTTAGCCAAATATAACACACTATACACAAGAGATATGGTATCACCCCAACTGGGCATGCTAAGAGTTCACTTATATAGCAATGGCAATTATACAATAGTTACAATCATACAACAATGGAGGGGGCCTGCAAGCTATCCCAACCAAGGAGTGCCCAACTAGCTAATTCCACAAGAAGAAACCCCAAATATTCTTGTCGTATCACAAGCATGTTCATCTCTCTTGTTGCTACTTCCAAACTATGTCTACCACCGAACTGTTTCCTAAGAGTTTCCAAAGGACATGCTAGGCATGCCCCTATGGCCTACACTCCCCAACCAAATTGCTCTTCATTGGCCTTGGTCGTATTGTCTCTTGGTTCCCTTGATTCCTTATTGAATTGAAGACTTTGAATTCCTTAAGCCTTGCCAAGTGCACACTCTTTATACTTTTTTTTTAACCATGAGAACAACAACCTCCCAAGAGTATATCCAACATCCTACAAGCTAGATATACCAATAACTTGTGACTTAGCAGGGGCCGAGACGTCCCAAAGCCCTTCGAGGTGAGCCTCTATCCCAGGGGTTGCCTACCCTTCGAGCCTCGTCACAACAGGCCAATGAGCAACCATACCCCCCGCTGGTTTTGAACTTGTGACCTCCAAGGAGATAACACATGTTTTTAACCATTAAGCCCACTTAGGTGCTCTACACTCTTTATACTTAAGTGTTGGAGTGTGTTGGCACCCAAGGATCCGCCTAGTGGATGCCCCACTTCGAATGCTAAGTCCACTCAACGCACTAGCATGCACCATACTCAAGTTGTTGGTTCTTCCTCCTCCACATTGTCGTGCCCCTCTATCTTGGTCGCTCATCCTTACTTGGGTGCATGCCCCTGCCGATGCATTCCCCTTGTGCTTGCACCCAACGTTCCTTTCCTGTCAAGATTGTGCATTCCTCAAGTCTCGGTGCCCACCTACTCATGTGCGCATCGATGTGCCTTTCTTTCCAAGTCAATGTGACTTTGGTGTGGGTGCACACCCCAACACTTGTTCAAGTGACTGCTTGTCCACGCTTGTCAAGTTTGCTTGAACCTGTGCTAGCCCATGTCGCATGTCCGCTTGCCATGCTTGGTGCCTCATGTCGTCAAAATTCCAAGTCAGGTCACCGATGTGCGTAACTAACTCAAGTCACTACCACCTTTCTTGCTACACTACTTGGTTGCTTGCTTGCTCAAGCCTCTCATTCATCTTCAGATGAGACAAGGGGCTTCAAGGTGGGTTTGCCAAGCCTGCTTGATCTATACGAGTGAGCTCCCATGCCAAGCTCATTGTGGTGAAGTGAGATGGATAATTGCCACTCCATGAAGTCGTGACATCTTACCCCACCCCAATTAGTTGTCATCTTAGAAACGTCTCCTAGACATCAATTGCCTTTGGAATCACATGCCATATTGCTGCCCATTGCACATAGTCATAGCTTAGCCTCCCGAATAAGCTCCTCCAACATATGCTTATGCTCCACCTACTATTGTCACAGTACTTAGAAATCCATGTCAAGTGTCCATTTGTTGCACATCTTAGGTGCCAAGCTGGTTGGTAGCTAATACACCTGTTGCACCCAGCCCCTTGAGAACGCACTTTGTCAAGACACAACTTCATTTTCCTCTTGTATTTTGGTTTTGCCTCAAGCCCTGCTACTGAAACTATGGCAAAGTATGCGCCTTTTCATTTTTGTTTGTTGCTTTCCATTCGTAACTCACATTGGTTGAATTTGATACATAAATTGGGTGATTTGTTGGATTTCCATTGTCACTTACCAAATAAGCAAGTTGTAATTCTGTGTATAATATTCTATGTTCTCCCCCAAACACCAGGATGGTTGCGTAGGAAATCTATCTGTAAAGTACCACTTACCCTTTTTTTACCAAGATCGCATACCAAACTTGAGTGCAATATCAACAATAACAACATCCATCAAAACACTTTTCATTGGTAACTCTGTAAGACTAAAAACAAGATCCTTGAAGACTCCAAGACACTTAACTTCTCTTGAATCAAAAGCATATAAGTCATTATAGGGTTTAGTGATGCTTAACCCTAGGGCTTCCATAATAGCTTTGGGCATAAGATTGTGAGAAGCTACAAAGTCTAAAAGGCAATTGTGTATCATCCTACCATGAATCGTAAGAGTGATGTAAATGGTGGAGGAAAATCTGACTTATCATTAGATTTATCAAGTGACTTAGGACCAAATATGATGGTGGGGTGCCCATCTTGCAAATTAACATCTGATGAAATAAGAGTAGTTTGTGAATTAAGAAATTTTAGGGCAGGCTCTCTATACATCTGAATTTTCATAAGTTCATTTAATGGAATAGGAATTTTGATTTTCTTATCTCATGCTCAAAATTAAATGCATAGGATAATTTACTCACTTCTTCAGTTTCCACAAGCTTTTATTTGTTGGTTTGATAAGTTGACTTCTTTTCATTGGTGACTGCAGGCACTTGTTCAACAAGAATAGGTACTTTTTCTTTTGATTCTATGGCACTTGATTTACCCCTGACCTTAAATCATAAGACTTTTGAGGGGTTGTTTGATGTGCATAAGCTGAACATACTGGATCTAAAATATTATGCTCATAACAATCTTTAGTTTCCTGATCAAAACACTCAAAATACTGATAATTGAGTTGGGTGAGATGACCACATGAATACTCTTTTTCTAAATGATTAATATACCAATCTAAATCTTTCACTTCTATTTCTTCTTTCTCCTCAATTTCATCTACTAAATTGTACTGAAAAGGAGGCTGCAGTTTTTGGTCATCATTGTTTCTCCTTTCCGTAGGCAAAAAACTAGGAAAAAAAGGTCGTTTGACTGATTAGTATTTATGTTATCTCCCTCTTCAACAAGTTTGTTCTAAGCTTTACTCTCTGTTTCCATTTTAGTGATTTTAGATGAAAAGCTTTTGATAATCTTAGACATTTCATCAATCTTATCTCAACTTCTTTTGCACTCGAGATAAATGGTCCAACTTCTTTCTTTTTCTTCTTCTCTCCCTCAGAATGTTGTGATTTTCCCCTAAGTTTTTCAGCTTCCATTAAGTTTGATTCCACTTCTAAAGTTGCCTCCTGCGTATTTCCAAGAACGGGGGATATCCTTTCTCTAAGCAGCAAAGAAAAAATAGCGTCAAAAGCATTCACATAAGTAAGCTTCGCTAGTGTTTCAGTTGGATTAATCTCGGTTGGGATTTTTCCATACATTGTATTAAAGTGTTTTGTGAAATCAGTGACTGATTCATCTCGTTTTCTTTTTAATGCCCCAAATTATGTTATATCATAAAGGAAGTCTTTGGTTCCCCTCCAGTGTTTCATGAATTTTTCTTCTAGAGCATCTATTCCATTTATATAACTCATTGGTAGCTCTCTAAACCATTTCCTTACCTCTCCATCCAATATCTGAACAAACACATGCATTTCCTTACCTAGTTCAACTTCTTCCTTTACACTCTCTTTATCCATTGTAGAATTAGCACTTGCCTTCTATTGAGTTATATCCTCTCGAATAATTCTCTCAGGATCATATCAAGGTGGAATATTGGGCGAGTGAGAATTACCCCTAGTTTCCACCTCTTTGGAAGCCATAACTTCCTTTCAAACTTTAGGTGAATAATGTAGTCTCTTAAAAATTTTGACTTTATTCACCATCAAAATTAGACCTAAAAATATGAATACACAGGGAAAATAATCACCTTCGTTCCTTGACAACGGTGGCAGAAGATGTTTGTACTAGAGTTTGTACCTAGACTATGAAGGTGCAAAGCCCAGACATCTTGTATAAGAAAGATTTGGATTTTAAAGATTCCATGAATGTATTAAAGGTTGGAAATTTTTTATGGATCAAGAGTATAGAAGCTATGACAGGTATGTTACAACATAGTTTTGTATATTAAAGAAAGTAATCTAAAAGACTAGAAAAGGTGAAACATGAATACAAGTTGAACCAAATTAACTAAAGATTATGATCATTTGCTAGTTGATAATATCTAGGCCACCTATACAATTCGTTAAGGAAGAAATCTTTGGCTATTTCAACATTTTGACTTCTAGGTGTATGATGGAGCTTGTTTTATGAGTATGCTAGATGCCATGAGATGCTTCAGCCCCTTGATATCTCCTTTGTAGCCTTGGGTACTCCTTCTCCATAGCTTGCAATTTTTCTTGTAGCTCTTGATTTTGCTTGCTGAGTTCTTTGTTATCCTCTTGCATCAATTTCCTTCTCCTTAAAACCTCTGCATAATTTGTATTCATTTCTTCTTCTAAAACCTCATTTAATCTCTTATTTTCTCATGTTATCTAGTTGTTGAAATAATTTAGATGCGCATTCTGTGCTTTGTACTGTTGGAAAGCCTTCTTCAAATTCTTTGTTTCAAATATTTCTTTTGTAGGTGTTTCTTCTTCATGAACTTTCAAGTACTGACCAGTTTCAAATGAAATTTGATTTTTATTGGCAGGGGTTTCTTGATTATCACAATTTGTTCTAAACCTTGTGTATCCACATATTCTGTTTTGTGCTCAGGTTTCGAGCTTGTCTCCTCATCAAGGCTCTGTACAACATTCTTTTTTTGTCAATTTGTTCCTTCACTATATTCTCAAAAACCTTATTTATCATTTGTTCAATATTTTATAAGGCTTCACTTAGCATACCCACAATCTGTTTAGATTTGGTATCTTCTTCACTGGAAGGCTCTGCAATATCAATTCTATCTTCATTTTTCAAATTAGGATGTAATAATTTCTTCATATTCATTTGATACCTATTTGAAGCCCTTATTTTGGGACACCATTTGACAACTTCTAATTTTTGAGTGCGAGTATAGATCCTTTTAGGCTTGGGGGGGAATGGCTCTGACGTTGCTTGCTCTGAAGATTTTTCCATTGGTCTTTCCTCTGGATCACCAGGTGTCCTAGGAGTTGTCACAATTTTATCTTTATTCCCAACAACTTGTTTATCTTGATCACTTTCTACAACCTTCTGTTTGATAGACTCTTCCTTTGAATGAAATTCTTCATCATTTTGTTGTGTCTTAGCTTCAACTTTTCTTTTATAACCCTTTGATTGTTTAACAATCCCTTGACTACCCTGAATTTGATATCTGGAACTAGAAGCTGCTCTTTTATGCATGGAAGATATGCTTTCTCCTCTGCCTTTTTCACTTCTTTGTTTTTATAAGGTTTCTATCTTTTCAACTTCAAATCGAGATCAAAACAAAAAATGCAACCAAGTCTAATTTTTCTTTCTCAATTCATTTAGCACCAACAAATTAACTAACATGTGATGAAAAATACTACGGGATGAATGATCTAGATGATTACTCACCCGCGTTTCCATTTTGGGTAAGCTTTTCAACAAATAATAGGATAGATTAAGTTTTCATATACCTATGACATAAAGAAGAAACTGAAAATGATATCTGAAGACTGTGGTAAACCTACCCTCACATGTGATATATCTATGTATAATTCTCAATACCTCTCTACATTCTTTCTTAACTGATTTTGGTGAATTCCCTTACTCCAATCTAAGTTCTCATGCCCTGTAAACAAGAACTTATTCAAATCAACTTCAAAAGGGAACTTTTTCAACCACTGATCGCCCTCGATGGATAACCCAGTTGCTTCAGCAATTGAGGTCTCTGAAACTTCAAAACTTAGACTATCGAAGTTTACATGTGTACCTGTAAATTTTTGGGAAAGTTGCAATGTGATTTCAACATTATAACCCCTGATTTTTTCAAAAAGAATGAACTAACCTGCATCTATCAACATCTTTGCGCACTATGGATGCTCTTCAGCCCATTTAGTATTAACTGGCTCAAATCGGTGTAATTTACCTCCCATCCTTTTCATCCTAGTAGGATATGACTAATGAACACTTATTTGGCTTCCAACTGTAGCATAAAAAGAGCTCAACACACAAATTAGTCTCCAAATGGAAAAAAGATGACATGCAATTCAAATTGTGATATTTTAAATTGGACAGATCATTTATTGCGGGAAACAACCACTAGTAATTAAGTGGTGTCACATTTTTAAATGATTTGTTCATTCACTGAACTTTCATTATGGAACCTCTCGTTCCCAAAATCATAGATTTCCATCATTACCAAATTTCCCACGGAATTTAAATTATGCTCCTTTTCACATTCTCGCAACGCCAACTCATGTAGTTCGATTATAATATGCTACTGGAATGCTGCAAATAAAAATACTTTTTGCACTTTGAGAAATTATAAAAATTATAATATCAAAGACTATAAGAATGAACTCAATCTTAAGTAAGAGACAAACTTAAACTTATTGATGAAATAGATACATAAACATATACTTAGGGAGTTCATGTGTTTATACAACCTAACCTATTTTATAAAACTTTAAAGCCAAAATTTAAAGATTAAAAAGGGGACAAAAAGAAAAATATAGGGTTTAGTCTAAAATACAATTCCAGTACTAACACATACTTCAAAGTTTGACAAACCTACAAAAGAGAATGCATCATGGATATAACTCAAATGATGATAGGAGTTGGAATAGCTCCATGAGACATTCTCATAAGGGGTTTCATAGAACAAAAATCACTACCAAAAATAGGGCATAGGTAGGAAATATACACCAATAGAATTTTCTAGTAGCGAGGCATCTACCTCTAAGGACTTCAAAACAATTCAAAATATTTATGGGAATAAGAGAAAAAAGTATTTCATGGATAACGCATATGAAGAATTTCGAAAAGCAAAACCTTCTATATTTGATGTTCAAGTGAAATTCAGACAAAAAACTAATTCTTGACTTCTTGGGATGATGAAATATTTCCAAGTCCATGATTACTTTAGAAACTTAATGATAACAGTGGTTGTTAGCATTGTTTTGGTTAGCAATTGAAATGAGCAGACCTGAGGAGAAGTAAGGGGATGCTATAAAAAAATTGATAATGTGATCGAAAGGTTCTTAAATGATGAATTAGAGACCAAGGCCTTTAATCTTCTCATAAAACCATAGCTTAAAGTTAATAAACGGCTAAGAATGAAAAAATCGCACCTATGGTATATGTTGAAAGGTTCAACGGTCTAGATCTTCAGGATGGTACATCTACGACGGGTATAAGATCCGCTAATCAAAGTTGTGCAGAAGAATAAATCTTAATGATCAACGAAAAGGCTTATGGCCCACCTAGATCTACGGCACAGGATGAAAGGAAAAAATATTTGTGACGTAGATAAACTCCGCTATGGGAAGATGTGAGGGGAAATTTAAATCGGGAGTGAGCGGAATGTTTAAGGCTTGGAATGAATCTATGATGGATATTGATGATGGAAAATATCAATGGCAGAGATGGGTTTTGCTGGGAGAACATGCGTGCTAGATGATTAGTTGGAGATTGGAGGAATTATTAAAGGGCATCATTGATATATGGTCGGGATTATAAGTGGTTGATATCAACGACTGTAAGGTGATCCACTGATAGAAGCTGCACACTATTTTGCAAATCATATGAGCAGCGGAAAATAAAGATGAGGATTAAATGGTAAAGGAGATCTAGGGTGGGAAGTGAAGATCTGGTATATCTACGGTGATTAGGAGGTCCGCTAGATGAAATTGCAAAGAGGATAGAAAATAAGTTATGCAACAGAATAAGGGAAGGGTGAGGTTAATGGGTGATCAAGATTGACATTTTAGAAGAAAGGTAGATTGAATCTATGAATAGAGAAGGATCTGCCTTTGAGAGAGATGTGCATGGAAATTAACAGAGAATTCTAATAGTGAAAAATAAAACCGCTTCCTTAGATCCAAAACCACTATGAAGAATATTATAAAGGGAAAAGGCACGTGTTGAGGACTAATTGTATTTTATGAATTGGGAGAAGAAAGCATTGTTCTGTGTGGACAAAGCCAAGTCAGACAAATACCCTGCAACCGTTAGATTTCCATGTAGACCACGTTTTTACCCTCTTACTAGTATTTAGACATGGATAGTGGAGGAGAAGTAGAGGCTCAGGCCCTGGAGTTTCAGAAAATATATGAAGTATTAGAAGATAGATATAGAGGGATATTTGATACCATTATGTCTTTCGGCCCTATTCACCAATTAAAAAACAAGTTGGATGCTTTTAAAGACTAGAGCACAGAACTGCACAACGTCTTCCAGTCTCATTTCTATTTTTTCTATCTAGAACAAACCCTTAACTTTCTAGATTTCATTGACTGGTGCGCATCAAATTATTCCTCTTCTGAGAGGGTAATAATGGACTCAGCCAAAACTAAGTTTATATGTCTTGTTAATGCACTTGTTGTCCGAGACTCTCTTGTAGTCCCTCCTACTTTCACCCAAAACCGTGAAGATTTAAGTGAAGAAGACCTAATTCAGTCCTTTAGACATGCTACCATTGAGCAAAAACAACCATTCTTCTCCAAGTGTTTAAGGTCAAATGTATCCCTCGATAACCAACCCTTTCCCCTAGATGTAAACCTGTTCAATAAAGAAACACAGTTGATTGTTTCAATGCTAAGTCAATTCTTAGGTTTAGACACAGACATATATGTTCCTAAGTTTTTAACGAGTCTCTTATTCAAAGTTGGTATGAGTCAGTCCGAGTCTCAGTCTCTTCCACCTCCATGCCTTAAATTTGATGAATTCCTAGTTCAAAGTGTTCACTCTCAGCTAGTGAATTTACACAGCACCAGGCATTCCAGATTTCAATCTTATCTGATCAGAGTGTTTTTATTTTTCAATGAAGAAACTCTACAGCTACCATAAATGGTTCTTACAGCAAAAATCAATAACAACTTCTTCAAATATATGAATCTGTTGATGGTAGAGGTTTACAATTTTTTCTTTCAAAATAAATTTACCTAGAGTATTGCCACAGATGGAAGAAGCTTTACAATTTCCCCCAGATAGGAAAATAGGAGTCTGGTTCCTATTAGAAGAACATACCATTATCAGAGTGTATGGCTTTACTCATGAGCCATACATTTTTCCAGCTTTCCTTTCTCCTAGAGTATTTACTTTGGAGCTTGTGAGACATAAATTAATAGTAGAAAATGAACATTTCATCAGTTACAAGAAAGCTTCAGCAATAAAATTTCCTTTGGGTAATTGGACCTTTCATTATAAAGAATAAAGTTGCACTTCCTGTAATTGAGAGTTTGTTAAGGGAGATGGATTTTAAAACAACTTTTGCAGTGAACTATGATCCACATCATGTTATCTCAATAAGAAGACAAGTGAATAAGATTAAGGCTTTTGAGCACTAGGTGGTTGAAGGGTTGGCTAGATTATCCATCACCAATGGAGAATGTAGAAGTTACATAGGAAAATCCACTGGGTGTGGAAAAGGCAACATGTATTGTCACTCCCATTGCAAGCATTCCAGAGGTGACAAGTAAAAGGACATTTTCAGATGCCATGGAAATAGAAGAAGAAGGGAATTCAGAAACAACTGAAAGGAAGAAGGTTGAAGCTGAGGAAGAATTGGTTGAAGTTGTTAAAACTGAAAGTAAGAAAAAGTAGGTAAAGATCAAGGGACGAAATTTTGAAATGCGGCAGTATGAATTCTCAAAGGTTCCCGAGACATTAACAGATAAATTTAAATCCATAGCTGATTTATATGATAAATATAAAGATGATAGGGAGACATCCTTAAATGAATCTTTAAATTGTATGCAGATGTTAGGAAAATTTCCAGTAAAGGGGTCTCTTTGGTGATTTTTAAAGATCATGCTAAGAATACTTTGAACTTAGCAATTGCCACTAAGAACATGATAGCATAAATGAGGCTGAACTTAAAGGATATCCTAGTTCATGACATGATCCACTTACACAAGTAGAATGGGGAGGTAATTTATAGTAATTTGCTAAAGGCCACTTTGAAAGTATCTAAATTGTAGTCCACACAGACTAAAATTGAAAATCAGCTAAGGCAAGAGAAGGTGGAGAACAATGTACACCAACATCAAATCAAGAAACTTTAAGGAGATTTGCTAGCCATTGACAATGAAGCAAATAAGGGAGAAGTTACACAAAAGATCCTTGTAGAGAAAGAGAACACAATTTAGTTGTTGAAAAATAAATTGAAGATCCCTGCCACACAATTAATTCAAGCTTCAGAATTAACTGAACGGGAGAAAGAAAAAGAGTTACTAGGTAAAGAGCCGAGTGACAACAAAGCAAAACTATTGAAGCTTGTTGATGGAAAGAAAGAATGGGAAAAATAAAAAGCTATTTTGTTTGAAAAAATTAATGTTTTAAATGAAAGAAAACTGGCTTTAGAAAAAGAAAAAGATGATAGGAGCAAAGAAGATGAGGTACATATAATTCAGCCTATTGCACAAACAAGTACATAATCAATTGTGTAGGCTATGTCCTAGGTAAGTTTGAGGGACTTAGAAATTATTGGCTTGAAAAACCAAAATAAAAAATTTGGTTGATGCAGTTTTAAAGAAGGAAGAGGAAAGAAAAGCACTAGAAAATAAATATAAAGAACTGCTGGATAAAAATGAGAAACTAGTAAAGCAATTATCTGGGAAATTGCCAATGTAGGGGACAAGGCACCTCATTTGGGACATGATCATTGCTGAAGCTGTTAAGATTAGACCTTATTTAAATTATATTTTGGACAAAGAGATGGTTGTCAATGCTGCTAGATAGAGTTGCACTGTAGTAAATGAAGCTTTAAATAGGAATCTCGTGGATACAACTAATAATACAATCAATTTCCTTAATATTTTATCAGAGGAAGATTTAAGGACCATGGGAATAAAAGATAGAATCACAGTGATCATCTGGGCTGGGAAGGTAGTGGGAAAGCACCAACACAGAAATTGTGCAAGCAAAGATTAACGTAATGCAACATGAAATGAAAATTTTCAAGGGATCATTTGTGTCTTTATTTAAGAAAGGGTTGCCTTATTTTTGGGAACAAGATGGCAGACTCTTGTCTCAGGTTGAATATCAGGCTTTGCTGGTGAAATGTAGGTTGGACCATAGAAAATTTGAAGATATGAACCAATCTTTGTCAAAGAAAACTGTTATTGATAAATTAGCAGTGGACTTTGAAATGATCAACACTTTTAGAGCAGTTTGTTCCCAACTGCCACCAATTTCATATGTTGATCATGTGGAATTGAGGGTATTGGCTAAATAAATGGCTAATCTAGAGCTTCCATTTGTGGATAAGTGGAAGATAATAGAGAAGTTTGGCAGGAAAAAGTACAGGCTACGTCAATAAAGGATTTCGAGAAGTTTTGAAGATTAGTTTTATTTTGAAAGATGTAATAAATATCTAAGTAGTTAGTTTGTTAGAAGTTAAATGTCAAATGTAATAAGAAAGTTATTTTTGCATATTTTTAGCATAGAAACAGTTATCAGCTCAAGGAGCATTTTGATGTATTTAAGCAACTCTTTACATTGTATTGAGGGTTGGAACCTGTGAGAAGATTTGTTTTTATTGTAAGAGAGTTTCCAATATTAATAAATATTTCAAAGCCAAGCAGGTTTTTTGCAGAGATTCTTGTGTTATTACTTTACAGTCTGTACTTTCTTTCCTTCATGTGAACATTTTTCCGGTTTAACCTTTCCATTCTGTTATATTTTCATGCTTGAATGAGTGTATATTGGATTAGAATTCATAATCTTATGCTCTGATCCTTTACTTTCAAGCATTCACAAACTTATTTCCATTAAAGTTAGCATTGGATTCATCATGAGATGCTCATGTTAATGGACTATTTCTTTATTCTTCCTTATCACCACACAATCAACATTTTGACTGTAAAGGTGTAGCTACCATGCCTCTATTTAAATTCTCATTGCAAAGCATTGTCCTGATTTGTTTTTCATATATGACTTCATGCCCAATGACCACTAGTTTCAGCCATTGTTACTATTAAATTGTATTTCTTTAAAATATATCTCATCAATGAGTTTATCTATTGAGAGATCCCTCTCCGGAAGGAAAGAAGCCAACTTTCCTCCTAAAGATTGGTTTTGTGGTTACTTGGGATTATCCTTTCACAACCGAGGGTAAATTCCGAGTGCTAACAATGACTATATTCAATTTAAATGGTAGAGCATTAATTTCATGGTGGTATTATCTCATGCAAGTTAAGCAGATTAATGAAAGAAAGATTGTTTGGACGTAGTTAAAGAAGTACTTTAAGCAAAAGTGCATTTCCAATAAGTACCATGATGATAAAATTAGAAAACTATGAGTTAAAATTGGGGCAAATGACTATGGATGAATATGCAAACAAATTATTGGGGGTGTTGAGGTATATTAACTACATCATATATGATAAGGTGAAAATTCAACATTTTTCAAGTGGATTACCTTATTCATACAATGACATTATTGAGTTTTACGAATACCAAACTCTCAAAGAGACCATAAGGAAGGCTAACTGTTGTTTTGATAAAGACAAAATCAAGTTAGAAATCCACTAGGCATGGAAGAAAAAGAAGAATTAGAGGTTTGATCAAATAAAGAAAGGATTCAAGCCTCTCCTTTTAAAAAATCGACAAGGGAAAACAACACATGGTGAGGCTAAGCTAGCAAAGTTGATGGGGGTGAAGCTAAGGAAAATTTTTCATTGTTGGGGATGTGGAGCAAAGCACTTGATAAAAAAATGCTCACATCAAAATGAGAATGTTGATCATGTTCATAACAGTCAAGAGGCTACAACAGTTGGGGATGTAGAAAGGACTATGAGTCTATGATCTATGTTGCACTAGAGGACCACCAAGCACACCATCAATCCATTGTCGTTGAGATTGAAGGTAAAATGGAAGCAATCTATTTCTATTTTAATTGACCATGTATCTAATCACAATTATGTTAACCCCAAAGTTGTTTGAATTTGTGTTATTGAGAAAAGTAAGCATAGTAAATCATGGTTGGTTCAACTAGCTATTGAAGCCAAGATAAAGGTTAGTCAAGGGGTGGAGAAATGTCCATTAGAGATGGATGGACTCTTCACATAGGAAAATCTAAGTATTCTGCCAATTAGTTTTTATGATGTTTTCATTGACATGGATTTGTTGGAAACACATAAAGTTAACTTGATAGCTATAACAAAACTTTTGAATGCATTGATAAAGAAATAAACCCAAGAATAGTAAAGGTCATTTCAAAAATAGTTTCTTGTTAAGCATATTTCAATCTTGCACCTGAATAAATACTTAAAGAAAGGTTGTCAATTATATACAACCCATGTGTTAAGCATATTGGAAGATAAATGTCCCATATTGAAGGATGATCATGTCTTACAAGAATTAAATGATGTGTTCCATAATGAATTGTCTATACTTTCTCCAAAAATTGATATTGATTTCACAATTGATCTTGTGTTAGGAGTTGCACTAGTGTTGAAAACACCTTATAGAATGAGTACCCAAGAATTATTAGAGTTGAAAATACAATTGTAACAGTTATTGGAAAAGAATTATATTCATCCAAGTGTTTCTTCATGGGTATAACCAATATTATTTATAAAAAAGGATAGAATCCTCATGTTGTATATTGATTATAGGGAGTTGAATAAGGTGGTTTTGAATAAAAATATGTTTACCTCGAATTGGTGACCTCTTTGACCAAATTGAGAGGAGCAAAGGTATTTTGAAAGATTGATTTAAGACTTAGTGATTATCAAGTCATGATCAAGGAATACGATATCTACAAAATAACGTTTAGGACAAGGTATGGCTATTATGAGTTTGTGGTGATATCATTATGTCTTACTAATGCACAAGCTACATTCATGTGTTTCACAAATAATGTTTTCAACAAGTACTTAGATAAATTTGTGCTCGTGCTTGTTTTTTTTAATGGCATTCTCATTTATTCTAAGAAGTAAAATGAGCATGCTAAACATTTGAGAACTCTTTTGCATGTTAATGAACCATAAATTGTATGCAAAACTACACAAATGCGATTTTTACCAAAAGCAAATTCATTATTTGGATCACATAATTTCATATGAGGGGATTTTTGTGGATTCATAACAAAAATTGAAACTATTATAAATTGACCAAAGAATGTATCAAACATAAGATATTTTATGGGTTTCCTTGGTTAGTATAAAAGGTTCATTAAATAACTTTTCAGTGATGCACATCCAATTACTTCTTTGTAAAAAAAGAGAATTAAAATTGAATGGGCATAAGAATATGAGAAATACTTCCAACTGTTGATTTTTTTTTAACAGTAACCATGAAGATATTGTATTAATTAAAAAGTTGTGGCCAACCAAGCTTACAAAAAGAGGAGGTATGAGACCTGTAGATTTCTGGAAAAACCAAAATGACAGAAATATTTAAGTTGATAGCTAAAGTCTTGAGCTTGCTTCTATGCCTAGTAAAACTTCTAAATCCCCTCGAGGGGTAGAGTTGAACAAAAATACCTAAAACGAGAAGACAAAAAAACATGAAATGCCCATGAGACTAGGCTTGCTCCTACTGCTTTCCTTTTTGTTCTTTGACAGGCTGCTCCACGGAGGCTTCCTCCATTGCTTGGTCTGTGTTCTGATTGTCTTGGATGAAACTGCATTGGTTCATGTTTACCAATTTTTTCAGGTCGTCCCTCATGTAGCCTATATTGCCCATTATCTCATATAGGTCGCGGTGGTTATCTTCTATTCGGGTGTCCAGGTTTTCAATCTTTTGGACCATCCGGTCCACTGTTCTACTGCTTTCTTCCATGCTTCTATTTATTATATCATATAGTCATCTCAGGTTTTCTTGATGTCCTTGAGAGAGTTCTGAATATCTTCCAAAGTAGCACCTTTGTCTGCCATTTCATCTTAGAGATCTGCGATTTATTACTGGTGCAAGCACTCGGAGCCTGAGATACTTAGAGAGTCTAGGAGATGGGAGCAGGAACCTTCGGTGGCCAAATAAACTTCCAACCTGTTCGCATAAGGACCAAACGCTGACCCAATGCCTTCCTTCACACTGCTAACGATGAAGATGTCAATACTAGTCTCGGCTCTGCCTGCATCTATGCTAGGGCTTGAGATGGGGAAAGCCTTCTTTTCACAAACAAGAGCATTCGCTTCACAGTTAAGAGCATTCATTTCACAAAAATGAGCAAGTTGCAGGCAGAATGAACCAAGGGAGAGAAGGGAGTCTGCTTTTGGAGGGCGTCCATGGATCGTGCGAGCATTCCTATCTGACTACAGGGGGCAGTAGGCTCATTTATGTCTATCACATGGGCTACATGATGACAGATGGGGACCGACGACCATGTTGCATGTCGGCTGGTAGATCGATGAGAGGAGGAGGAGAATCTCTTGCTGGCAGCGTCGAGAGGAGGGGGAGGATCTCCAAGCACTTTTTCATCAATCTTCGAACTCGTAATGGAGATGGTGGATGTTCTATCGCTAGCGGAAGGCCACCCTTGGAGTCGAATATCAAAACAAAGAAACTTAGGGCACATAAAAATAATTGAATAAATTGCCTTTCACCTCGGTTTATCCAATTCTTAACTTGGCGCCTTGATTTGCCAATTTATCTGCCTTTGGATTGTTGCCTCGGAGAATGTGGATATAGGAAACTTGGACTTCTCCAGCAACCAGTTGAATGAGCTCATAAACTCTTTTAATTTTAACCATGCCTCTGCTATTTCCATTATTCATTTTATGGATTACTTGCTTTGAGTCTCCAAGAACAATGATTTTGGTGATATTGAGATGCCTTAATAGGTTCATTCTGTAGTAGAGAGCAAGTCATTATGCTTCGTTGTTGGTTTTTCGACCGAGTCCCCAGGCATAAGACAACACAGTTTTTCCTCCGGGATTGAAGATGATCCCACCCACACCTGCTCCCCCATTGAAAAAACTTCTTACTAGTGCTTAAATTCTAAAAATTGTGGATCTAGAAAATGACTTTGTAGTGTGTATAGATGCACCCAAACAAAAAAATAGATGAGGTTATGCAAAACAATCATGTAGTTTCTTATGAGTCATGAAAGTTGAAAGAACATGTAATTATGTTGTCAGTGAACTAGAACCTATTTGCAATGGTGCATGCTTTAGAAATGTGGATGCACCATTTGAGGAGCTAATAATTTGAGCTTACATTCAACCATTGTAGCAAAATATATTTGTTTGAAAAGTCAACATTAAATGTAAAACAAACTAAATGGTTGTAATTTCCATGTATGATTTGACATCGAACCCATAAAATGAAAATAAAATAAAGAGGTTAATGTACTCAACAAAAAAAACATGTGTTGCATGTGGGAGCATTAACATTTTCCAGACAGATTTGAAACAAATGATTATTGATTCTTTGGCTAAAGATGAACACTATATTCAAGCAAAGGATAAACTAAAATAAGAGAATTTGAAACAAAATGTATGAAGGATATCAATTAAATGCCAACAAATTAAGGTTGAACATCAACACTCAATAGGTTTGTTGCAGCCTTTGTCAATTCCAAAATGGAAATGGAAAGCGGTAATTATGGATTTTATTACTAAGTTACCAACTGCTTTAAGAAAAAATGATCCTATCATGGTTGTAGTGGATAAATTATCTAAGGAAACACATTTTATTTATGCTAAATCTACTCATAAGACTAACGAGATAACAATAATATTTATGAATTAAATATTCAGATTGCATGGGCTACCTAAAGCAATTGCATCCAATAGGGATACCAAGTTTTGTTAGAATTCCATATGCTAAGCTAGATTATCAACATTTAATCATAAAAACATATAGACAGGATCACTGAAAGAAACAATATCACAGGAACAACACAGATTTATCCTAGGAAAACCCTAATGGAAAAAACCCAGCAAAAGCTTCCTCAATATAGATGCCCTAAAAGATAAAAGGTGAAACCCAAAACTGATACTCCTCCTTCTCTAGCTACAACTCTTTCTTTCTCTCTTATGCGCTACACAAGTGAGTGTGTGTGTCTCAAATGAGAGGTGCCTCACTCTATTTATATTCTTTCGTTCACTTGACATTTAACCCAATTATGTAGGCTCGAGTAAACTTAACTCAGTTATGTAGGCTTGGGTAGACATAACTGGGCTAACTTAATATAATAATATATTCGAGGAGGGTACTGATGACCCGACTTACAACGGAGGGGACTTCCTCATGACTCTTAGTAATTTTCCTGATAGGAACATCGGGGTACAAAGAAATGCAAATGATTCTCCCGATAAGAACATCAGGGACCAATAAAATACATTTAGAATATTCTTCGAAGTTACAATAATTCAACAAGTTTACATCTAACTTTTGGAAAAGACTTTCTACGGATTTGGGTACATGGTTGAATTTTAACATTGTCCATTACCCGGGTAAATAGAAAGAGAAAATCAAGTGATTAAAAACATGCTTCACATTTATGTGACGGATAAACCATCAAAGTGGATAGATTATTTACACTTGGTAAAATTTTGCATATAATAATGGATATCAAGTATTATTGAAAATTAATCCATTTGAAGTTTTATATAGCAAAGGATGTAGGACACCAATGAGTTGGGATAATCCAATGAATAGAATTGTGCTTGAGCCATAAATGTTTAAGGATATGGAGCAAGAAGTTGCAAAAATTATAAAAAAATCTTAAGGCAACCCAAACTACAAAAAAAAAACGTGAACTTTTACCGAGTTTAGATCTAGTTATAATCTTGAATAATAAGTTTGTTAATTATTTATTAATAACACACTGAAACTCAACAATATAGAGAAAACCGAACACAAGAAGTACCCTGGAAACCCCAATGGAGAAAACCTGCCAATTGTTTTGTTTTTTATTGCAGATTTGTTAAACGACACATACAGCACCAGGCTTCCAGATATGACTCAGTGGATCTCATACTCCTGACTCTCACTGTGCCCAAACCATAAGCAAAAAAGACAAACCCCAAGAAGAGATGCGACTCACTCGTCACTCAAAAGATATGACTCACTCTTAACCAACACGCAAGAGATATGACTCACATGTCACTTTGTTGTGACCATGACAAGAGATATGACTCACTCTTGACCAACACGCAAGAGATATGACTCACTTGTCATTGTGTTGTGAACACCATAAGAGATATAACTCATTTGTGCGATAATGACTTATACAATTCTTCATAGACTCATTTATATTATTCACTCTACGTCAATACCATGGAACACCCAGTACCATGCGACACATAATATGTCCCTCCAATATTAATGAGGGACAAATATTCTCTACCATGGTCCCCCCAATATTATTGAGAAACAAATATTACAAAAGACACTTTTACAAAACTGTCTAGAATTACTTTTCTACATGACTTCTACATGCTAGACACACCCATTTAAAAGTACATGTTCGAGCTACAAAATCTAACACTCCTCCCTGGGAGGGAGGAAAGTTATTCTAAAAGAAAACTACTCAAGATCAAACACATTTATTATTGTTACAGTCGTTCCCTCTAAATGGGAAGATCCTCTTGCTCCGTGTGTTGGGAAATCTGTTCTCCATGAGTGTCATCCCAAACAAGATACTGGATTCTATCGTTAGAAATTCTGAAAAAACACCACGTAACTCAGCCAATCGTGTGCCGTACTGTTGCAACCATATACACTGCTACTAGTGCAAGTGTGCACTTGTCCATTGCAAACAGTTGTTTTTAGCGTTGGTCACTTTCCAACACTATCGTAACCTCTGAGCATTCATGCAGATCTTTTCTTCACAACCAACGGCTTGAATCTACAACCTAGCCTGAGTGCCCTAGACTTTGGTGGCTATAGCCCTGGCGGTTGTTTACTATAGGAATTCATCCGACGGCTTGCTGTAGCAACGGCCTTCACCTGCCCAACCACCAATCTCATCCCGTGCGCGTCCCTTTTTCCACTCTGCATATGATATTCAGTTGCGACCCTTGTCCAGCTTCACTCGCGTCCACACCCAAGCTTGGACCTACGCCTGCCTCCTACCTTTGCAAGCCCACATTTACCTTTTCGTCGGTGGCCCTTCTGCTCGTATCCTATCGAGCCTGTTGCCAACAACTCCGACTTCACCCGCAGTCTAAAACTTTCGTTGCGTGCTCCCGTGATCTACGCTTGCTCGATCAGTCCTCATCTCTTGCCCATCTCGTCCGACTCTCCTCATGCCTGTTGCACCTTATCCTGTAGCTTCCATAGCTTCCACACCTTTGCAGCTGCAACCCACGAGCTGATTACCTCTGTTCCGTTTAGGTTTCCACAAAAGCTCATGCCTAATCATTACTAGAAGATCGCTTCCATCCCGCTCCGCTTTGACTCCTGTGCACACCCATCACTCTGAGTTCCGGCTTGACTGCTTCGGCGGTGGCCTACCATCTTCGCCACCTCCTACGCACGAACTCTCTGCGCAATGTCCCTCTGCTAGCGAGATCCCCAACTCAGGCTGCCTGTTTCCCAGCTCCTGACTTGAAACCCCAACCAACAGTGAGCCTGTCAACAACTCTCTGTCATTTAGTTGTCCCCTGCTGCGAGTCAAACTGCGGCTCACTCCTCAGCAACCTCACGATTTGAACCAACTCCGAATGCTCTGCCATAGGCCCGACCTCTACTAAGACCAGCGCGATCAAAGAGCTCCAGCTTCAACATATGAGCCCAATGTGCCAAACCATCAGACTTCAATGATCCAACAAGTAGACTGTAAAAACCATACGCCTTACATCCCGTGCCATGGTCGTACTATACATCTTTTTTATTATTCTAATCTTCATGGGGTTTTCTTGGTTCCTTATAGATCTGGTTATAATTTGTTAATTATTAATTAATAACCCACTGAAAATCAATACAGAGAAAACCGAACACAAGAAATACCTAGGAAACTCGAAAAAGTACCCAGGAAACTCCAATGAGAACTGCCAACAATTTTGTCTTTTATTACATATTTGTTAAACATCACATACAACATCATGCTTCCATATATGACTAAGACTCTCAATTCTTACTGTGCCCAAACCCTCAATAGAAAAGAAAAACTCTAACAAGAGATATGACTTACTTTTGTCACTCAAGAGATATGACTCACTCTTGACCAACACAAAAAAGATGAATCACTCTTGCCACCGTGTTGTGACCACCACAAGAGATATTACTCACTCTGGTTCTTTATACAACTCTCCATAGACTCTTTTATAATATTCAATCTATTAATACTATGGACAATACCATGAAACACCCAATACCACAAGACACATAATACCATAGTACCTCCAGTACTATTGACAATAAAGTATTACAAAAGACACCTTTACAAGATTGTCTAGAGAGTTATTTTCCCGCACGACTTATGCATGCTAGGCACCCCCATGTAGAAGTACATGTTCAAACTACAAAATCTAACAAAAAGTTATGCAATAAAAACAAAATACATAGAATTTTAAATTGGGAATCATATTTACCTCCAACTGAAGCCAAAGGAGAGTTCCTTAAAGTTTGGAAGTTGTGCCAAGTTGTCACCAAGATATTGTGGGTAATTTGAAGTGCTTAAAATGATAAGGTTGCTTGTATATGAATTTTGCATATAACAATAGATATCAAGTTTCATTGAAAATGAATCAATTTGAAGTTTTATATAGCTAAAAATGTAAGGCACCAATGAGTTAGGATAATCTATTGAATAGAATTGTGCTTGAGCTAGAAATGTTCAAGGATATGAAGCAAGAAGTTGCAAAATTAAAAATTAAAAAACTTAAAGCAACCCAAAATAGGCAAAAACATTATGCGATAAAAACAAAGTGCATAGAGCTTCAAATTGGGAATCGTGTTTACCTCTAATTGAAGCCAAGGAGGAGCTCCTTAAAGTTTGGAAGTTGTGCTAAGTTGTCACTAAGATATTGTAAGTGATTTGAAGAACTTGAAAGGATGATTTCAGTTGTATAAAAAATTACATTGTTTGTTAACTTTAAAGACCATGATGTTTTTCATGTTTCTTTACTTAATAAATATGTACATTATCTTAACCATGTGATTAATTGAGATATGATTCAAGTGGAACTAGATGGAAAGTTCCAAACAAATCCATTATGCATCGTCAATAAGAAAGTAACAGTGCTCTCGAATCGAGTCATCGGAAGGGTAAAGGTGCGATTGAATCATTTTGGTTCTGACAAGGTACCTGGGAGCTGAAGGATGTCATGAAAGAGACATCCATTTCTTTCTTGGTTTTTTAGAAACCACTTAGGATGGCGTTATTCCAAGGGAGATGGTAATGTAACACCCTAGTTTTAACCTTTAAAATGTATTCAATCAGAGTGTGTAAAATGATGTAAATATGCTAGTAAATTTTCAAAATACAAAGTTCAAGGGCAATGCCCAACTTTTGAACGGTTAGGCATGTATGATGTAAATATTATGTAAAGCCATGTGACTATTATGTTGGAAAATAATAAACTGGTCCAAGATGTCTATGTAAAGAGCGCTAGACATGCTATGATTCCAGTAGAGAGGAAGAGGAGATAAGGCCTATGATACAATAAATCATCTTTTCCCAAGTGTTTTTAGAATTCTTCCATTTTTCTACCATGTGCCTTAATTAGCCATTTGCTTCATTTGACTTATCAAGTTCAATCATTGAATGCATGTGTGAAATTGGTGAAAAAATCTTCTCATGTAACTATGAAAACATGTGATGAATGTACTTATGACAATTGTAAGTTCTTTTTTATATGATTAGAAGTAATATTAGTGGTCTTTTCACCAATCTTCTCATCTTCATTTGACCCTATCACTAACTCCCCATGAAACAATTCATACACTTCACAATTTTCATGATGTTATCTCCATTGTTGATTATCAAACTGAGAAATTAATCAGAATTAGCAATGCGAAAAGGAAATTGCTAACAATAGAGTGAAAATGATAGTTGTAGGTAAGCATAGAGGTTGAGCAAGTTATGAAACAATTACCCTTTGTATGTTTGTTACTCCTAGGTTGTTTGAAAAACCATGAATTGATTTTGCAAGAAATATTCTAAAAGCATACAATAGGTGGGAATCTGAGGGAGAACTGTAAGGGAAGGGTGCTTTGAGGAACTACCGAGCAAAGAAAGAGCATGCCTTCCTTTTGTTGTGTGGGGTAATGAATGAGAGTTCCATAGCTAGAATGGTTGAATGGTATTCTTGTAGTGCTCTATGGTGACTAGATTGGCTAATCATGAGAACAAATGGGTTGTGCTAAGAAAGAGTGAAATTGGTAGTTGTTTTCTTTACCCTGATAGCATCATAGCTTGGCTTATGAGCGACATATGCAATTGATACCTACAATTGGATGGAAAACCACAAATACACAACCAGTTTCTTGGATCTTCTCCAATTAAAAGTTAAGTGTTTACTATTGTCTATTAAAAATGCAAAAATCTCCATTTTCTTGCTACAAAAGTTGTATTATTATACATGATGTGTGTGAATTGGTTGTTCTCTTACATTTTATATTTATCCACATGCACATGCATTTTCTTTAAATTTTGGTTCACATGGGAGGCGCAATCAGTTATGACTTCGATTATTAACCTTTGTGGTATGGAATTTTAAAATATGGTATTTATAACCATCCATCTAGAGACTAGGATGCTGGATGAGGGTATTACATGTCAGAAAATAGAAGTTGGTAATCTTCTCTTAGAAGTGAATCACATCTTAATGTGTCTATGAGAACAAAATAGATGGAATTTTGAAATACGGTATTTATAACCATCCATCTAGAGACTAGGATGTTAGATGAGGGCATTACATGTGAGAAAATAGAAGTTGGTAATCTTCTCTTGGAAGCAAATCACATCTTGATGTATATATGAGAACAAAATAGAAGTAAAAAACCTGGAACTCCAAGGTATGAGAGGAGATTAATTTAAATAGTTTGAGTAGTTTACACTACTTATCATCCAATCAAATTCATCAAAAAGGTTGTTTCATTGAACAAGATGATGCAAATATCAGAGCCTCATTTAGATGTACATTATGGAGGAATGGTGAAAATGGATGACATTACAATAAGAGCCTAGGCTAAGTCAATACATTTATAGCAAGAAGATTAAACCAGCCACTTCACATAATCCAATAAAATAAAGAATGTGAAAGCGGGCCTAGAAAAATCAGAGAGGAAATCCATTTATAACAAAATTAATAAAGCCACATCACATAATCCAATAATAAAGAAAGTGAAAGTGGGCTACATAATTCAAAGGAGAGGAAAAAGCATTTTCACTTTTGACATGCAAAACGAGAGTGGAATCAAGAATACCACTAGCAAGAGTGGGAACAAACAAGAACATGTATATCAATGTGAAAACCTCATGGCCATGATTAATGATCAATTCCATGACTTCAAAGCAACACAATGAAATGGAAAAGAGAGTGAAGTTGAACAAATGGATGTAGGAGTGTAGCATTCAAATGGAAGAGTTGCAGCATCAAATAGGTGATTTCGATGCCAAATGCATTCACAACCATGCATTTTATTGAGCAGAGAGAATTCAAAAAAGAAAGACAAGGGAAGACCACCAAGTTGGTCAAGCACACATTGCACATTTTTTATAGGTAAAACAAGAAACCGGAACCCACATTAACACTATCAAACTCGTATTACATTTTATCTTAACCCACCTTTGAGAGATATCTATAATATTAGAAGTCACCTAGGGCTTGCACATACCCTTGTCTATTTTCCCTACATCATGGCAAGTTGATATTAACACCAGGAAGCATACACAGCAAGTTTTGAACTCAGCTCATCATCACAATAAATGCTCCACCTTTACCGCTAGACCATACTATGTTTGGACTATTGCATCCTTAGTGCACTTGTTGAGTGGAAGTTAACTATATCTTAGTTATATTGTTTATTAGTATCATCCAGTTTGGCAGGAGTTTTGGTTTGGTTAGTAGAACTAGCCATCTTGTGTTCTATGTTATTGCCCAAAAGACATAGTGGCCCTACTACCAACACTGCGACACTATAGAATAAAGTCCATCATAAAAGGCTAGCAAAGCAATTAATGCATAAATATATTTCTCCGAATATTTAATTTATATAGTTGAATTTGATTAAAGATCTTTTCTTTCACTAAAAAATTGCTTCTGCCATAATTTTCTCCATCTTGCACTTGAAGGGTAATTTGTGGTATTCTTGACTGAGTTGGATCATCAAGAAGGTAGGACCTACATTACATAATTACTTCTGTTGATGTTTTAATGGACCAGTAGTGAGCTATTGTATTTCTAATTTTGGCCATTTTTGTATATTGAAAAAGTTGTGGGCCTTTCAATTTGATAACGATCTAATTAAGTCCTAATTTTAACTGGGCACTACAGCTGGAAAAAATCTTTCTTCAGAGAAAAAAATTAAGATCCCTCCTCATATATGCTTCCCAGATAATCTAGAAATCAATCTCATTTTTTGCATAGTAAGTGCATTGAATGTATTTGTTTTCTCGTTGGGATCTACTCTATTATTACCAATAACATCATTTTTAACATTTAGCAATCATCCCTGAAAAGGTGTCAGTTTGATGCACGTTTGGTTCTTTCAGATTAAACACCACCCAGCATTCGATTGCAATATACCAGCAAATTTGAGTGTCTATAACAGATTAAGCTCAAGCACCTTCACAAAAAAAATTGTGATTGTTGCATAATGCCTTGGACTTGGTCACTTATCCAATCTGGCATTTAAAAGTCAGAAATTCAAATAACTATTCAATTTGTTTTCCTTTTTCGAGGAACTTGAACTGATGTCTCCTTGAACATGTCAGTGCAGCTTACAAATTCATTATCATTGCTAGCAATTGTATTTATCGGCAACTTGGTTCATGAAGAAATTGCTGTTTCGAGAAAACAAGAGCTAGGTCCATATTTTTACGTCTCCCACTTACCCAACTCCCAAGAGTTGGAATGTTTATCCCACTCCCTCTTTGCATGTAGCAAGAAACTTTTCAAACAAAAAGTAGGAATGTTCACACTGGACAATGGAACAACTGGAAAAAAGCTGACACCAGTTCATTGAACATCTTTATCCTGCCTGCATGCTTCTACCAGTTAAGACCTTTGTCTATAAAACTACAATCTAGCCCCTACACTGTTGAGAAGCCGGCCTGAATGTCTCTTGAAGTACAATTTTGTGTCACCATAAATACATTTCTTGCAATTGCCATTCAAATTTGGGGTGTATATGTTTCACATTCGATTGAGTTAAATCATAAATAAAAAGCACTAATAGTTCAACAGAGAAGGAACATGTTCTCAAACAAAAAACTACCAGCTCACAATTTACAGTTGAGTTGTTAATCCAAGCAGCCATTCAACTGAAATGGATCCAACTGGGCAGAACCCCAGCAATAAGCTTGTCACGGGTATGAATCCTGACAGTTGAATGGGAACAGTAACTGACATTAAGTGTACTTGTTATTAATCTTTGTGCAGTTCCTATGGTCACTATTGCAGATTGACTGTAGTTCTTGTTAGCCGTCAGATTGGATCTTCTTTGAGAACCTGCATGTTTGTGTAGAAATTCTGCAATAACAGACATCCCGATCATCCTCACATTAACTTGAGTTTCACTCAACATATCAATCTGTCCAAACTCCTCATAAAACCCACATTCCAAATGTTCTTTGAGAACCCTTCGGAGATAAAAATCTTCTTTATACCAAGAAGTCAAAAGGATGCAGTTTAAATATCAACACCTTCAGCTAACCTTAAAAGGTCTCCTGTGCAAATGCTTCAACGAATGATGGAAGAACATTCAACAATGATGTTAGTCTGGATAACTAGCTGGGTCCAAAGGAACAAAGAATTCAGGTTATTCCACACTTATGAGCTAAGCTAAGTAGTTGGGTATAGTAAAACCCTCCTGGATATATCAGGCCAATATATCCACTACACACACCCACAATCCAGAAACATCTAACACATTTAGCATAGTTTGCACATAAGGAAATTCAAAGAATTCAAACGCATTGGTTAGTTAACTAACTGTGAGATTCTAACAGTACCAGTAAGAATTGTCAAAGACAAACCAGGCAAATGAGGTTTGAGACATTTGGAACTAGTACCGTAATTATTAAATAGTACAGTACAACTCTCTTTGTTTTTTTCTACTACAAATGATTCATTAAGTACAACTTACAAGATCGCAGGCAGCTACTGCTCCATTGACTTATTCTAACATCTAATTTGTATTTTTAACTAAACATATTAAGAGCAGAAACTTGAATGCAACATGTAAAATGATATTTGAAAGTTGGGATTCCCTCGAGAAAAGAATTTCAAGAGGATATTGTAGATCACAATAAGGACAAATCATTAGAAAATAGAAGAAACCCACCTCTAAAATACAACTGGTATAATTTGTAATCCCAGGAGCTTCCCAGATGGGATAAAATTAATGAATGAAGGGCATTGAAACATCCTATATAGAAGATACGGATGCTTTCTTCCTATCATCTTCAATCATAGACTTTATATAAAACTCCCCTGCCTTATATGACGACCTTACCATTGGCCCAGATGCTACATATCGGAAGCCCTGCAGATTTGTTAAAAAATTACTAGCAGTTAGTATTTATCCTTTATATCAAATAGCTCTAAGCCTCTTTATTTCCTTAGCCTATTCAATAAACTCTGGCAAAACAATCTTCTCATTATATTATTCAGATTCCAAGGTCATTAAAATTTGAGACCAGAAATCATATTCTGAAGTGAGCAACCAGAATAGACAAACTTGCAGGGTCAATCCACATTACCTGTTTAATAATCTACAGGATTTTTATCAGTTCTCCACCAGATCATTCTGTAACTAACATCGGCAGACATGCATTTGTGATGTACCTTACAGTACTCATTATTCCATAGGCAGTGTTACATAAAAGCACAAAACCAACTAGTCGAAAGGGCAGAATAAATGTAAAAGTTACAAAGGTATGGTGATATGCAGTCAACTATTATATATAGGACGTAAGAGACATTACTACACTAATGAACAAGACTCTATATAACTATTAAGTGCAAATAATAGTAATTAGGTATATTACAATGTTTGTGCTGTGTTACCGGATCCGCCTGATGAGGGTGAAGGATCCACGGATCCAGCCAAATACGGCATGGATCCACCTTGCTGCTGTCGCCGTCAAAACTGGAAACGGATCCGCCTGAGCTGAAACGGATCCCAAAAATTTGGAAACGAATCCCGTGAAAGTTAAGCAGATGGCTGCGTTTTGGTGGGCTGGATCCATCCAACAGCTGGCCGTTTTAATATTTTTTAAAATCAATAAGATTATATAACATTGCCCCTAACCCATGGGCCACTCACTACCACGGACCGACTCCTCGAACTCATCGCGCGCAGCAGACAGAAAGCAGACAAAGGGTTTTGGCGTTTTCTTTGTTTGAAGTTTGGCATCTTCTGATAGTGAAGAGTGCCCTACCCCACCGACGAATCCACGCAGTGTGCACTGTGCAGTCAACCTCCAACTCAGGTTTTTAAATTTTAATATTTATCATTTAATTTTTATTTTTTAAAAGGTGAACAATGAAATGAGAAATCAAAACTGTTATTGACTCATACAGAGTGATTTTTTTAAATAAATCAGTGTTATTGACAGTTATTGAACTCATACTCAGAAATACACTGTATTTTATTGACAGTTATTGCTAAATAGTAAAATCTCTGTTAGAAATTTCTGTAACTGTGATTGCTAAAACAGTAAACTGTCAATGAACTGTTATTGACTCCAGAGTCCATACACAGTGATTTTTTTAAATAAATTATAAAATGAAAACTCAGAGAAGAGGTGTTAAAATCTATGTTAGTGTTTTTTTTTTAAATAAAATGATAAAATGATAAATCATAGTTCACTGTTACAGTGAACTATGATTTATGATTTTATCATATATCATTTTATTTAAAAAAAAACACTAACAGAGCCACTAAAGTCTAATAGTCTAATTACTTGCATTGATTTATGGATTGGGAGTACAATGTACACATTGTATAATTATTAATAGTTTATAAATTCCATATATATGCAGAGCCATAGACATGGAACCACCACAACAAACTGAGGGAGGGGGGGGCAAATCCCTGTAAAGACCCTAAATCTCCTCTATGGCAGTTTGTGGAAATTATTGGCAAAAATCCTGGGGGTGGCTCTTACAAATGGAAATGTAGTGAATGTGGTTCCATCCGAAATGGCTCATACACTAGGGTGAAGGGCCATCTCACCGGGCATACAAACACGGGGGTGCAGATATGCACTGGCCCACCTGATGCAAATGGTAAACCTGGACAAGGTTTGAGTCTTGCAAAAAGTAAGTACTATGCATCTTTGCAAGATGCTGCTGATAAGAAAGTTGCTAAGGGAAAACTCATTGTGCAAGGCTCTACAACAAGGCCTCCATTACCATCTAGATCAGCGGCTACAGCTAATAAGAGGCCTCCTTTGGGGCCTCTTGAAGCAGCATTTAATAACCAAGGCAGAGATGTAGCTGATGAGCATGTAGCTTGTTGCATATATGCAAATGGGCTAGCATTTAATTTGGTGTGATCCCCCTATTGGCAACAAATGATTAACGCAGTCAATGAAGCGCCACAAGGGTACAAAAGCCCTGGTTATGAAAAGGTCCGCACTACTTTGTTAACATCAGAAAGACAATCTGTGGATAGACAATTACAGTGAATCCGAGATACATGGGCAGAAACAGGGGTGTCCATCGTTTCTTATGGATGGAGACAGAGTCACCGGATTCGGCGATTTTTCGCCATAAAAATCGAAAATCGCCGATTTTCTATGCCCGACGAACTAATTCGTTGAAATCCGGCGATTTTGAAGGCCGATAACCCATGCAGCCCGTCGGGAAATGCTAGTTGACGCCCAAACAACCTCCGTGTTGACTTACTGCTTATTGTGCGGGTCTTGCGTGAGTTGTCGTGAATCATCGTGATTGAAGAGTGAGTCGTCGTGAACCATATCGCGATTGAAGACTGGAGTGTGGAGGTCACGCCATTGCCATCATTTCGAGAGTCGCAAAGGGAGCCATCGTTTTCGAGAGT
>LPNX011004969.1:200511-233127 GCA_001517045.1 Pseudotsuga menziesii | reverse complement strand
TTTGTTTGATTAGATGCTAAATAGTTTAAATATTTTTTAAATTCTAAGTTTTATAGTCATTCGAACTTAATGTCGAATTTTATTGCCAAATTTTTTATTGCCGAATTTTTGCCGAATTTTAAGGTCTCCGAATTCGAACACGAACTCAAACCAGGTGGCTTAGGATGGAGAGACCAAAGAAACCGCCCTTTAATTAATGTTATTGCAATATGCCCCCAAGGGGGAATGTTTTTGAAGGCTGTTGATTGCAGTGGAATAGAGAAAGATGCATCATTCATCTCCTCAATTCTTATTGATGCAATCGAAAGTGTGGGGCCACAAAATGTTGTCCAAGTCATTACGGGCAATGCACAGGTTTGTAGAGCTGCAGGGTTGATTGTGGAGGGTCGATATGATCGCATCTTCTGGACTCCATGTGCAGTACATTCATTGAACCTTATGCTTGCCAAGATTGGTGAGATTGAGTGGATCAATGAGGTATATGTAGCAGCAAAAGAAATCCAGATGTTCATCACCAACCATTCAATGTCCCAAGCCATATATCAGGGTTTTGCAAAGTTGGAGCTACCGAAGGTACTCCTTTTTTAAATCAATATTATTCCTTTGTATTGTGAATTCTTAATTTTATCCATATATGATTTTTGATTTAACGTTTAAATTTTTAAAACTTGTAGGTTGCTAAAACCCGTTTTGCCTCCCACACCCTAGTCATAAAGAGGCTTGTGGAGGTCAGACAAGCATTGCAGGCGATGGTCATCGACCCTCTTTGGGAATCATGGAGGACTTCCACTTCTGATAGAGGACAGAAGATCAAGTCTATCATTCTTGATGATGCATGGTGGGACAAGGTCCAATACCTTCTGCGGTTTATTGAACCAATCTTGACCATGATCAAGGTTTTTGACACAGATATACCCTGCTTGGGGGAAGTCTATGAGAACATAGATAGTATGTTGGAGAGGATAAGGGAAATTATCAATGAAAATGATAATGACCCCTTTGAAACATTTTATAATAAAGTCAAGGACATAGTTACCGAAAGGTGGAACAAAATGACCACACCATTGCACCTTTTGGCATATGCACTGCACCTGAAATATTATCATTCCAAAATTTTGTCTTTACCTGGTAGGACAACCCCAAACAGGGATTCTGAAGTGGTACAGGGATACAAGACAGCTCTAAGGAAAATTTATAGGGATATGGGAACTGCAATGGAAGTACGTGCAGAATTTGGAGCATTTGTGCAGTCCACTAGTGGCTTTTCAAATCCAACAGCCATGAATGATCGAGGGCACATTGATCCTATTACTTGGTGGGGCTTCCATGGCGGGGAAAGCGTTCATATCTCAACTCTGGCCACCCGATTGTTATCGCAAGTTGCTAGTTCCTCATCAGCTGAGAGGAATTGGAGTACATATGGCTTCATCCATTCGATGAAGCGAAACAGACTAGGAGCAGCGAACGCTGAAGATCTTGTATATGTTCATTCCAACCTCCGCCTTCTATCACATTCAAATCCAGAGTATAAGAAAGGTCCGAGTAGGATGTGGGATGTGGAGCCCAAGACCTCTGACTTAAACATGACATTGAATGCCATGACTCACCTCAACCTGCTTGAAGATATTGTACCACTAGTTCAGCCTTCATCAAATGCAACTTCCACCATTCCAGGCCCCACAACATCTATTCATGATGTAGATGTACAAGTAGAGTTTCCATATGCAGATTATGAGGATGTAGACCCATTTCAGGATTTGTAGTTAGATTCAATCTACATTATCATATTACTAGAGTGATCATTGATGAGACACTCATTTTTGTATTTACTATCATGATATATCATATTATCGGATGATGATATTATCCTTTTGGCTTTAGCCTTTTTATATGAGGCATGATGCATCGTTTCAATCTTCAAGTTTATAAAATGTCTAATGATTTCAGTTTTAATGTCGTGATTTATAAATGGATTTGTTTTTTAAACTCCAAATATGTTTTTGAATTTTTAAAATTTTTTAAAAATATTATTATATTTTTGTACGTGACGTATCCTCGCCGTATCCGGATCCTGGGTTTTCAAAAAACTGGTGGATCCGTATCCGAATCCAAATCCTGGTAACTTAGTGTTTGTGTTATCAGATCCTTCAAATCTCCAGTTATTATTCAGAGACACTTTTTTCCAAAATGAATTTCCTAGTCCAGTTACTAACTCTCATTGGAGTCTAGAAGAGCTAAGATTTGACAAAAGACTAAAGCTTCCTATCTTTGCTTGAGAAGGCAAGAAGCAAGCCATAGCAGGACTGAGAGGAGCTGTCAAACATCTAAGCAAAAGATTGAAATGCCAACCCACATATTTCACAGCAGCTAATCCAAGCTCCCAAGTTTTAGAGGATCAGATGTTCTGGTAGCTACGTAGGGATCATTCCTTTGGTTCCCCACACTTAGAACCTAAATGCCCCTACTGAGAGATCATTCTTGGATGATCTTGAAAAGAGTAATCGGTATGAATAATCTTTTGAATCTATTGAGCTAAACAAATGAGAGTACAGAACGTATTGCCTAGAGATGAGACTAATATATTTCAGCATTTACTTAGAATTATATCTATGATGCATATAAAATTAATAAAAAATCATATCATAAATGTAACGTGTTTAAAAAGTAACCACAGACATAAAAGATGGTAGAGAATTATACAAGCAACAGTTAATCCAAACATCATAAGCAATAATTGTGACAAAAGTTAATCCAATCACATGTTCATATATAATTATTGAGAATAATCCCTTGTCAAGGTTCTTTCCCTACCTTTTTATCCACTCATGTTTTCTAATTCCATGCTCCCATTTATTACAAATATAATTCCACCGCTCAGTATTGCAGATTTGTAATTTCCCCATGCTCTCGTTTATCACATAAATAATTCCAGTGGTAAGCATTACTGATTTGTCAGTACATAATTTTCCAATGTTCCCCCAAGTTCCCAAGACGTGGGAGCGCGGAAACGCACATTGGGGATGTGTGGATCAAGGCAGCGGGGAAGCGCCTTAGACCCCTATGCTTCGCTCCCAAATCACAATCTGGGATCGCGATTCCTCTTTGCTTCCTCCCGGGATCGTTTTTGTAATTCGCAATTCCTCTTTAAAAAAATGATCCCTGCCTTTTACGGGATCATTGAGGGTGCGACAAGGGATCAACGCTCCAAGAGCGATCCCTCGTCGCTCCCTCAGTGATCGCAGACCAAAATAAATGCTCCCGAAATCGATTCCTGGGCGATTTTGCATGCTAGGCACATTGGTTTCCATTTTCCCCAAATTTGCATGCTTCCACTAGTTTTTTAGTGATTGGCTAGGGTCCATTTAGGCAATATTAACACTATTGGATTCCATTCGGAATCATTCTATTTCTCATTTCATTGGTTTCACTTCTCTTTCTAGGGCTTTGAGTGGGTTTGCTAGTTGTTTGAGAGCAAATTTGTGGGAGCTTGGAAGGAAGATTGATGAAATTTTTTGCATTCCCAACCCGGTTTCAAGTTCTGGTTTTCAGATGAAGTTTAATGCCCAAACCCCATACTGTAAGAACTCATTACATGCATTAAAATTTATAATTTCTTGAAACACATGGAAATTATTTCAAACTTTTCAAACTCAGAAAATTAGGACATCCAAACACATAAATTTTGACACAGTAATTTTTTACCAACTTGGTCCAGGATAAAACCCCAAAGGGAAAACCTGTTCAGAGAGAATTTGTATTTCTTTCAGAGACAAATTACAAAACAGAACAGCAGTACCTATCTCCCTTTTCATCTCAAAAAACATGCCATAACTTTACTGATAGTCTGTTGTATAGGCTGCATTAAATTTTGGGTTGTACAGTCTCACACGTGTGACTGTACAGCCTGTACTTTTCCTTCTATACAGTCTACCTTTTCCGGAAAATCGTGCCAAACTTCTTCCTCAAAATATGTGCCCTTCTCCTTGATTTTTGTCTGTATGGATGCATTAATTGATGTACCTTCTTCCTCGATTTCTGTGCAATTTTTCAGCGTCGAAAACAATGCCCAACCCCCTCAATTTTTGTGCTGGTACAGCCTGCTCTAAAATTTGTACCCACTCCTTGGGATTCTTGCCCTGCTCAGTCTTCTCAATTCCTGTACTGGGTTTTTCTCTTTCTCTCTCAAAATCAACTTCTCTTCTTTGCTCCTCTCCAAAAATATATTTTGTGAAAGTAAACAACGAATGAACTCCAATGCCTTTTCCCTAGTTTTGTTTGAGGTAACCAACTCCTTCCAAATCAAAGGCTAGGATTGGATCTTGACTTTTTAAGATCTAGGGTCCTCATTAATTTCTCATTAATGCCTCATTAAATGAAAATAAATCACTTTTTCATTTAAATACGTAAGTGCCCTTTCAATTAATTTTTCACTTTGTCTCATAAAGTCAAATTAAAATTATACCTCAAACCTCCTTTTATAAAGTGACTTTATTAAAAAATAAAGTACTTCTCCCTTTATAAAGTACTAGGGACCATATTTAATGTTATTGTCCACCCCAAGGCATCACAAGGTGAACAACACTTACCTTGCTACTTTTTCAACAATTGAAGAGGAGATTGAAGGCTTCCATAGAGACATTCAACCACCATTGAAGAGTTAAGAGGTAGGCTCTAAAAACCCAATTTTTGTTTGTTTTTGAGAAAAATATTTCACTATGTTAAAATTTTAAATCTTGTACATTTTATTTTCCTACTCTTTCCCATTTCTTCTCCATCATTCTATTGCAGGCAAGAAGTGATTCTCATATTGAGTCAAGAAGCATGGTAGGTATGTGGTTTTTGTCATAGTTACATATATCAGCGATATATCGCGAGTCGTTCCCCTTGGTGATATATCGCCACTAAAAAATCGCGATATTTTCGACATTTTGAATGTATCGCGATATATTCAATATGGCACGATATATCAGGAATATGTCGGGATATTTTGGAAAATATCGCCCTGCTAAAAAAATTTGCATGGAATTGGAAAAATAAATTCATGGGTTAAGTTTTGGCAGCGTTATTAAAACTAAATATATTAAATTCTTAAAGTAATAAATGGTAGTATTAAATTCTTAAAGTAAAAGTGACATTCTCCTTTACTTTCATTTTCTATCATTTTACTTAAATTTTTAACATTGCCATTATTGTTTCAGGATGTTTGAGAGTGGTTCCAACCTCATCAGACTTCATATGCAAAAAAGTAGAATTTTAGATCCCATTTAGAATTCAAGAGACTTAATAATTTTCAGGATTTTAAGATTTCAACAATTCCACTGGATTTTATCAAGTATGAGGGTATGGGATTGGCATTTAATCAAGCACATAGGGGTACCTTGATGTTGGTGGCATTGACTATTGGAATCTTTTATCATTACCTTGATAAAAATGTACCCTTCACTCATTAAATATGAAAAGTTTCACCAAAATTGTAGAGTAGTTGGACCTTCCACCATAGCTTAAGTAGTTGGAGCTTCCAATTTGATGCCTAACTCATCCAAAGCACCTACAGGACCCCCTACTGCTTCCAGAGGAAGAGTGGTGCCCCTTGCCTATAAAAGGGGTAGAGGGGATCGATAATTCCTACTATTTATCATTGTATTATTTAGTATCTAGATGCCTCATGAGTCATGATGATTAATTTCTTGAGACACATTTATTTTGATCATTTGATGTGATTTTCTATAATTCCATCAAGAACATATTTCAGTATTTTCAGTTTATCACTTTATAGTTGATATGTGATCATGAATCATGATCCACCATTTGACATCTTATGCATCTTATATATTAGTTGTATTTTCATATTTATGTAGCAATGTGTTTATTTGATGTTGTTGTTGCTTTGGATGTTAAAAAAATTTTAAAAAATGGTCATTTTTGTATTTTTTTGATGCTTTACGACATTTGCCGATATTTTCCGATATTTTCGCCGTTATTGCCGATAAGTTACATTCCGGACCCTCGGTGATATATTCGCCAACACGATATATGTAACTATGGTTTTTGTTTTTTATTCGACTTCTTCTCATGATGATGGTGTTGGGAAATAGATTTAGTGGTGGCAATGATGAGGAGGAAGAGATAGGGAGTGGCAAATACCATGGAGAGGAGTAAGAAGAAGAGGATGATGATGATGATGAGATTGAGAGTGAGGAGGGGGAAAAATAAAAAGTGACAACACCTTTGCGGAAGTATGTGACAAGGCTTGGGGGAGGCAGAGGGGGTGGAACCACAAAGTTTACATGCCCCCATTGTACTAAAACTTACACAGGTTCATATACCCATGTGAGA
This sequence comes from Pseudotsuga menziesii, assembly GCA_001517045.1. Classification (NCBI taxonomy): domain Eukaryota; kingdom Viridiplantae; phylum Streptophyta; class Pinopsida; order Pinales; family Pinaceae; genus Pseudotsuga; species Pseudotsuga menziesii. The sequence continues at coordinate 226,791 of LPNX011004969.1, read as the reverse complement.
AAGCATTTGTATGGGATTATGCCATGTGATCAAGGTAAGGCTATTGGAGCCAAAACCTGTGACAAAGTGCCAACTAAGGAAAAAAACAAATACAAGATGGAAGAAGAGGCTACTCAAAACAATTCCAAGAGATCAAGGATTGAATCTGAATCCTCGCAGAGAATGTTTGGTAGTGGATCTGGATCATCATCAACTCGATCTAGACCCTCACCCCCCCATAATAGTGGATTCTTGCCTATGCAAAGTGTTACGTTGTACTTGTACCATCTCACTTCAGATGTCTGCCCAGGGAGAGGGGTCATTTTTCTCTTCTTCAATCCCAGGGTGGGGGTGTTATATGCATTTTCTAAGAGATGGTTATGATTGGACCTCTTGATTCTGTCTTTAGGAGTACTATGGATTAATTGCATTGTTGACTGCCCTTTGTTGGGATTTTTAACCCTGGGGTTGGTGTTTGGGTCTCCTAGGGGCAGGTCAGTGAGTCACATGACCCCCTACTTGATTTTTACATAGGTGACAACATTCCACTCAGAGGCACTTGCCTCCTCTTTCAAACACCTCCAGGCACTCCTCCTGGCCTCTTTCCAGCACAGCGCCTTTCATCGTGGGGCCTTCTCAGTGACGATGTCATCGTAGCCTTCAGGCTGTCATGTTTGTTTGAGGGGGGACATTGAGGATTTATCAACATTATTGGGGTTAGATGGGGCATGATGTCCCCCTTGCTCACTCCATCTTTTGGAGTGAAGCTTTTTGTTCAGTTTAAGCTACTTTTAGCAATTTTGGGTAAACTACAAGAAAAATACCCCAAGCTACCCACATATATTATTATTTTATGTTATTTCATGTTATATATTTACGTTGATATTATATTGGCTTGTTGGCCTGGTTTTTTGTAAAAGTGAGTTGAGAAGACTATAAATAAGCCTCCTCGCTTCATTTGTAAGTCAAAACTCAAGGGATAAAATACATTATGTTGCTCTTTTACCCTAATTAGGGCTTTTGGAAGTGATGCACACCTCTTGGATGATTTTCTTCTTTGTCTTGTGAATCAAATTTGGATGTTTTCCAAGGTCTTGTTCATGCATGGTAGATGCTAGCAATTGTTGGAATAACACAAAACTCAAGTAAATCATGTTTTGTCTTTCTTGGTGAAGGTAGGTGAATTCTTGCTTCTTGATGACTGTATGGTGGCCATTGAGTTGCATTTTCTTTTATTAGGGCCTTCTTGTCTACCTTCTATCTTCTTTGCATGGTGGAAAACGTGTGCCATAGAGGGGGTTTTCCCTAGTTTGGCCTTGGATCTCTAATTTTTCCTTAGATTAGGCTCCTATCATGAACCCTAGAGGTTGTTGTAGGAAGCTCTAGTTTATGAGGCAAAGAGAAGATTACTCCAAGAGGGAAGCTGGTCACCTCTCCTCTAGGCCTTGGGTTTAGGGTTTCATCCATTAAAACCCTTGTTTTATCAAAATTTATCAAATTTCCTTGCATTTTCATGTGTAGTTTTGCATTTCCATTGTAGAATTAGGGTTAGAATTAGGTCTGCAATTTTATGTCTGAAGACCCTAAAACATAAAAAATCAAAAATCAAAATCAAAATTTTGGCCCCTCTAAAATTTTGGCCCTCTCCTGCAAATTCTCCCTGCCTATTATCTCTAAAAAACCCTAGGGTGAAATTTGTGGAAGCCCCAAAAACCTAAAACAGTAAAACTCTAAAAAAACCCTAAAATAAACCTATAACCTACCCTTATTCCTCCCTTCTTCCCTTTGGCATCCCTCTCCTAAGGCCTTAGCACCCTCGGCCTCCCTCTACCATCCTTTATCCCTCCTCGACCAGCCTTTTTAGGGCCTCGGCCTGCTTGTTTCCAGCCCTCTTCTACCTCTTTGCTGAGGTTTTCTATAGCAGCAGACTGTCAACCTTCCTGCTAGCCTAAAAACCTGTCACAAGAAGGAAACACAAAGATCAAAAGGGGTTAGCCAAAGACAAGTTATACTTACAATAAAATCACTAAAACAATGTCTAGCAAGAACTGATATAAGGAAACTTTATTAGTTACTTTTTGTATGCTACAGGACTGGTATATCAGGTCTGATCCTTAAAAGTTAGAGTGTTCATGTTTACTAGTAAGATTGATCTTTGATGAAATTCGATTTGGCTGATATCCAAAGGTGTTGACTACTGTTTTAATGTCACAAGTTTTGAACTGTTTACTGCTAAAGATTATTATAAGTTGGTGGTTACTGTTGAAATTATAATGCTCATATGTTTTGCTTCCTTATTGGATGAATGATTACACAATTGTTTAAAAAATTATTGAATTGTTTACTGTTGGAAACTAATGTCATAAATTGATTATCACTGTTGAACTCGTTGTCAAAATTGCATTTAATTACCACTGTTACAGCAATACATTTACTTCTTAGATGAGTGATGATTGATGCATAGATGATACTTTGCTATTAACAGTGATAGGTTTACTTTGGTTTAATGACATACAACAGCTATATTTCTACAGTAAGTCTTTCTCCATTGCATACCTGACTCCTTTAAGGCACTGGTCACTAACACAAATTGCATAGGAAGATCTAGAGTTTGGTAGCTAAGTGTTTACAGGTGTTCTGTAATGGCTCTCTGCTTGGAGGTTATGACACTCCTAAGAAGTTGGAGGTGTGGTTGAGGTGACAGTGGTCACACTCTCCCTACATTTGTCTATCGGACACTAGCCCTGCTAGTTTGTCCGATAGCACAAAGAACATTATCGGATTTCCTTGACCTTGGTTGTAGATATGACGTGGATTCAAAAGTTTATAGGTTTCTCTATGCATGTGGTGTGACATTCAATGTTCTTCGCTCACCCTATTGGCATGAAATGGTACAAGCCATCAATAGTGTCCCTAAAGGATACAAGAGCCCTATGTATGACAAAGCTAGAACCATGGGACTTGACAGGGAAAGAGCCAAAATCAATAGTGGTCTTGGAAAGTTTACAAATTATTGGTCCAACTATGGGGTATCCATTGTATCTGATGGATGGACAAATGTTAAAGGCAAGCCATTGATAAATATTCTTGGTGTGTCTGCTAGTGGTGCAGTTTTCCTTTTAGCTCATGACTACTCAAATCGCTACCTTTACACAAACTGGTATTAATAATGCACAACCTTTACCTGAAATTGTGATCACATATATATTGTAGCTGGGCTACCATGGTGCAGCAAACAGATTGATCTCTTTATTTTTTCGAGTTTTTGAGCCATCCCAAGCCTTTTTTCAGCAGCAGTTTCAAATTGTTTCCTTGCCAGGACTGAGACCTCCTTGTCCATTGAGATGATTTCGTTGGTAACCTAGTTACAGATGGGCATATCAGATAGAGACAAGTATATGGTAAGATCAGGTTTATGGCTCCAAGGTTGGATTTTGTTGTTTGATGTATGTTGAACACCTAAGCTTGTTATGTTAGGATGGTCATTGTTGTCCGCCAATTGCACACCAGCCGCAGAAATCTTCCGAAAGCTGTCTCCTCACTTGAGAAAGTGGGAGAGGTGTGACCTTGGAGGCAAACACAGAGCCAGGTATTGTCACCTACTCCTAGCTCCTCTGTTTAGGCTAACTCCTAACGAAGCAAAGGAGGGTAGTCCCTAACAAAGAGTTTTCTATGGCTCAATGTGTTTAAGTTAAGTTTTAATGTTCGAATGATACGGATGGGTGTTGTTTAGGAGTTATTATGATGAAAGATGATTATAATTATGAAAATATGAACACAAGACAAAGGCAATCCACGTTGCTGCACTGAATTAAAAGATGAACAATATATCAAGAACTTGTAAAAATAAAAGTGCATTCATAGACAAAGATTTTATAAATCAAAGAACAAATGGTCCAGATTAATAATAACGCATAAAAAGATAGACTAGTGCCTTATGGAGTCAAACCTCTGCAATGCTTGAAGAATAACAAAGATACAAGTCTTGAAATAAAGCTAGTGGATATGTTATGCGAGTGCTCTTGGTATGTTTTAAATATTTTAATGGTCTTGTTTATTATGGCTTGCAACAAAAGGTATCAAAAGACCAACCGGAAAAGCGTTCAAATTCATTTCGTTCTAGACATGTCGGCCCGTCCAGTATCTCGGGCTGGTGTCCTGGAGGATTGAGAAGCTAGCCATGACCCTAAGACAACAGGGAGTTTCAGCGCCCTTATTAAGAATAGACTTGAATGCTTTCTACGACGCCGGTGCATTGGCTGTGGGGTAAAATTTTATTTGTGTTGTTATTGCAATCTTAGCAAGTCCATTCACCGTTCTGAGTACGAGCCCAACTATGACAGTCGGCAGAGCATACTAGGTGAAGGATATCAACGAAGTAAATTAATTAGAGGGGAATGTGAGTTGAAAGATTTTATTAAAATAATTAATTAAAACCCTCCGACAGAGAGCGCTCTTGACTTTGTCTTATGACAAAAGTTCAAGAGTCTTATCTATCTATATGCCTAAGTGCAAGGATGATGCAAAAATTAATATGCTCTCCAACAAAGAGTGCTCTTGACTTGGATTCCGGTAAGTTCAAGAGACTTAGAAATTAATTAATAACTTGCAAAAAGTAAAGTGCGCGAAAATGAAAGAAAAATTAAACAAACTCTCCGATAGAGAGCACTCTTGATCCACCTTACGGTGAAATTCAAGAGATTTTGGTTCTTTTTTATTTTTGCAATATTATATCAATTGAAAGCAAACAAAACTTAAACTAAGTAAGTAATAAAACAGGAAACTTTTCTTTTTTCAACTTTTATGAAATCTAACTTCTAAATAATGAAACTACTCTTTCCTATTCTACTCTAGCAAATTATTATGCAAACATGAAAATAAAAGAGACGATACAAGCTTCCCCAAAATGGGGGAAGAGGGGTGTGGGAGCCTTCATCCCACTTGCTCTTTATTATTTTTTACAAATGCTGTTGAAGTTGGGACTCCTTTTGTGATTGAGAAGGTCTTCAATGCAACCTGGAGAAAGGGGATGAAGAAGGGGGAAAAAGGAGTGTTTTTTGGAGCTTGAAACTTCAAATTTTTGTCAGCACTTCCGCTTAACCTGTCACAAAAAGTGAAAAACCAGCGAGCAATTTTCCTGTAAAACAATGGATTAGACAATAAAATACACTAAAAAATTACACTTAGTACTTGCGCAAAGATAGGATTTTTTATGCTTCTTCAAGTACTAACTAGTTCTAAGTTAAATGTAAAACTTAAACACTTCCTAGATCTAGAAATGAGAGCAAGTAAAATGAAAATGATTAACCTTGTAGATCTGATTTTGACTTGCAAACATAAAGTGAAAGAATTGAAAATTTTGTTTTAGGGGTGAATAAAAGAAATGGAACCACTTGGATCTTGAATCTTTGAAACCACCCTGGATCTCAATTAGCATGCAGCTACTAGAAACTTGTACTTGGCTCCAAGAAAAGGAGATGCAACTTAGCTCAACCTTTTACTCGGTGCAATGGAGTGATCTGCAATCAAAGACTTATACGCTTGCCAAAAAGGGGATTAGATCATGTACTATTTACTAATTTTAATAATAAAAAAAACATGAAATACAACTGAATAAAACAATGCTCTTTTAGATTTCTGGAAGTAAATAGATAAATAGATAACTTGAAACTACAAATATCTATTCTTATGTGCTTATATAAGCCCTCTAAAGCATGTATCAATACCCACAAATTAGCAAAACAAAAAGAAATTGAAATTGTATCACCTCATTAACCAAAACACATGCATCCAAGATCTACACCGCATGAGCCTCCAAAGCCTTTCTTTATTCAAAATGGTTGCATGAGAGCAACACGTATTACAATATTTCACCAGAGGTTCTTTACACAAATCATCCACCACTAATAGAGCTAAAAGAGCCCCTATTTATACAAAGAGAGAAGGCTAAAACCCTAAAACCAAACCCCATCAAATGAGGGCCAATCCCCATAATCTAGCTGACTCAGCACAAGAATGAGAGCCCAGACCTAACAAAAAGTTGGTATGAGTGAGAGGTGGCCTCCACCTAGGCAACGCGCCCCCACTCCCAACCCTAAACATCAAAATCCAACCACCTGAGAGCCCACACGTGTTAGGGCGCAACTATGAGGAGAGAGGGGAGTGAGCTCTAGATGAAGGCATGAGGGTTGAAGTAAATGTTGACTGGTGATGATAGGTGCCAAAACCCTTAGGGTTTGCACCAAACACTTCCTGTCTTTAATACACTACTCCGTAATGATCACCAAACCAATCACAGCCTTCCAAATCATCCAATTCGTGAGTTCCGCTGGAGATGACAAGATTGTTAACTGAATGTATCTTTAATGCTCTCTGATTGTTGACTGAAGAGGATTTGTGCTGAGTTGAATCATCATAAATGCCCATTGCCATGTCATTTAGCCTTTTATTTTATTCAGTTTGGTTTATTTTGGAGAGTTTTTTATTTTCTCCAAAATATTCATTTTTAATATTTTAATTAATAATTTCTCCGTAAATGACTTTTTTGAGAAATTATTAATTATGAGGCTGAATGAACTTCTGAAACTCGGGGATAGTTGGCTGGTTGATCATTGATGATTTTTGGCTTAAGGTTAGAGCCTTCAATCACTGAATTCGGGTCCCGGATGACTAACATATTACAAATTGAAAATTTTAATTAAAAACTTGGGAAAAATTAAAAAATTAAAAACCCAAAATCCAGCGCGTCCAGTAAAAAAATTTCGGAATTTTTTCTGAGAGTCCTAATGACTAAGGACATGACCATAGCCTATTCTAATAATGTCTAGTAGGTTTATACATGCTCAGTTGGGCTCTAATACCCCCCCAAGGCCCAGAATTCAAAATCGGGCATTCCAGCTTTGGAGGAAGCGGAAGAAAACCTCGTCGATTATACTCGGCTATAGGCAAAGCATAATTGACAAGGGCAAAAAACTCCCTAGAATACCTTAGTTGAAATTCTATGTCTTAGGAGACCGTACCACTCAAAACACCCTACTAGCACATTTTATTACAATAGCACATTTTATTACAAACCCCGCAGGGCCATGGTCATAATTACTTAAAACAAAAACTGGCTAGGCACAAATGGCGGATCATCTCATGCACTGGAACACAAACATTTATCATGTTTGTCAAATGGCGGCTCCTCAGGTAATACAACCATGGTACAAATAAGTTGGCAACAGCCATGGTGACCTGTACTTATATTAGATTTGTACTAATGTTTAAACTTGTGTTGCAAATGATTAAAGATTCTAATGTTGAAGACTATTGCTTATGCCATACTTTACACAACTTTTAAACCTTAGTGCTCTATTGGTTCCACGTATCACTTTTCCCCATCCATAATTGGTTTTCTTCCCATGACTTACGATTGACTGAGACCTATGAGATTGAAGACCATTTTCCATACTTTGACCGATGCATGATGGATCCCATGTTGTTTTATGTCTCGACTCTGAGTTGTGCAACAAAACTTGTCGAAGCCTTGATCCGTCTGGGCAGGAGAACCCATTGGTGTTGGTTCCTGAGCTTAGGTGTGTTGGGTTTTAAATCCTTGACCTCTCTGGTTGATTTCCCTTGATGTTTGGTCTTGACTATGGATATACCCCCCTAGTTGCCCGAAGAGTCTTAGCTAAAACTTGAAGCAATATGTCTACCATCATTTCATGCATTATGTGTTATAGGCTATATACTGAGAAATGCAAGCCCTCAAATAAAAATGCAAATTGTCTTTAGATACAACTCAAAAAGGGCTATGAAATGAAATTGTGAAAGGCCAAAATAAAGCAGTGGATAAATAAATGCTAAATCTAAAGACTGGTGGCCTTCTTATAGAAATGTAATGATTAATTCCTTGTGGAGCCTACGAGTTTTGATGTGAGATGGAGTAAGGGACAACTAATTATAAGTGTCCCCTAGGATCTCTTCACTATAATTTCTTGTGTACTCAACGCAAGGGTCCTAGAAGAGATCCTCACGGAGCTTGATTGCTAGCTTGTATGTGAGTTGTAAACATGTTATTAAAGTTGAATGGACTCTTTTCAGATCAACTCATCCACTTGAGACACCACCATTCCCTATTGTTTATCTGTAGTGCATATGTCATTGTGGTTGTGTGTACTTGTCATCATTCGAAGAGATCATATAGTCAAAATATGTTAGATTTTCTTAAAGATTATAGCAATATATCTTAATGTATTTATCAATAGGATCACTAGAAGATAGACAAAGCACATAACAATAACACAAGTATCTTTCACCTGGGAAACCCATTTGGGAAAATCCCGGCAACCTTCGTCTAGAGATGATAATTTTGAGATCAGAGTACAATGAAGAAAAGAAAAATAAAATATGGAAATGCCTTCCAAATATGAAACCTAGAAAATCAATCTATTTCTAAGCTACTGTGTAGCTGTTGTCTTTCCCAGAAAACTGCGAACTGATGTGTAGTTGTTGTGCTGCTGTTGTGTGCTGAAATGAGGAGGGGCGCCTTCTATTTACACTATTTTGCCACCCAAAAAATAATTGGGGCTGACTTCACTTGGGGGTGCAATAAATAATTTTATATTTATTATTTTATTTATTCTTTTATTGTTGGCTTTTCTCCCCAAGGATTACATTGCTCTTTCTAGGGTTTAGATGAATAATTACAACAAGTTCAACTCCCAAAGGAGGACAATAAGAATAACTTCTGAAGTTGCACAAACTCCAACACTCCCTCTCAACAAGGAAGGTATTCTTCGGTCTTCATCAGCATCATCATCATCTGGGTTTCATCTATACATCCATACTGTCTCCATCATCTCTAAACATACTGAAGGTTGTCTTTATAAATTTGTTCTATCCGGATGTCTGAGAGAGAATCTTTTGCTACCTATCCGTCTCTACTACCGATGGAATACTTCCATACCTGGCTAGAGATCTCGGATGAGCACACATGCATGACCATCTACTACTTGTTCGTCTCATCTGCCGATGGGGTACTCCCATACCTGGCTGAGAACCTAAACAAGTAGAGGTACATGTGCAATCACACGACCATCTACTACCTGTCCGACTCATCTGCCAATGGGATTTCTCCCATACCTGGCTGAGAACCTGGACGAGCAAAGGTACCTGCATAAACGTATGGTAAATGTTTCTCAGTCATCTCTCCCTTTCAAGGAGGGATACGTTCTCTTCTACTGCAAGTCTTCCGCGAAGGTATTCAAGCTTCATCCTGGGAAGAGGCTTGGTGTGAACATCTGCAGTCTGATCGTCTGTCGAAATATACTGGAGCTCGACCACACCTTTCTGCACCATATCATGTATGAAATGATACTGAGTCTCTATGTGCTTCGACTTGTCATGAAATACAGGATTCACTGACATCTACACACAACTTTGTTTTGAATTTTAGCATTAGCATATAACTTAAAAATTTGCAGATAAACTTAAACAAATAATCAATGCAGTAAAAACACATTCATCACATCAGCACAATGGACATAAGATTTTTCACTGGGGAAACCTTCAAAAGACAAAAACCCCAAAAGCATTAGTAGCTCACCTCGTAAATGAGGTGACTTAAGAAATTCTTCAAAAAGTTCCTCAAACCTAGATCTGGTTTTTAACCACAATTACAGTAAAATCTATCAATAAAAAATCATACTGATAATTTCAAACCCCAGATCCACAATTTCCAGAATTACAAAAAAATGCCCAATTAGGGCTTGATCAGAAAAACAAACTTTTCTCTCTTGCCTAAGAAAAATCACAGGTCGTTCATATCTGACTGCCATTGACAGTCCGTACTTCTACTGTCGTACGGCCGTACGGATCTGCCCAAAACATTGTACGGCAGCCCTTCTGCTACCCAATCTGCCCTTCCTTCTGCCCGGTTGCCCTTCTGCTAGTGTCTGGCTGCCCCTGTGTAGGCCTAATGCTACTTGGCAGCCTGCCCGATTCCACACAGGGTGGCCTGTGGGTTGCCCTAAGGGTTATGCAGCCACATGCTGCTACAGCACCCTCACGGGTTATCCCTGTGGGTTGCCCAGAGGTGTTGTGTATAATAATGAGAAGACTTGGTCTTCTTACAGCTTTCATTCACCTGTTAAGTGGACCAAGATTAGAAAAGATAAAAATAATAATATTTTAATCTTTTCCTAATTTCACTTTTACCTTCTTACCAAAAGGTCTTTTATTTATCTTTGAATTTTACCAAAAGTCCTTATTTATTTTTGACTTCCACTTGTGGTACAAAAGTCTTTATTTATTTTGACTTTTGACTTCGGCCTTTTTCCAAGTGCCCTTGTGGTCCTTTTTTATTCCAAAAGTACATCATCATAAACCAAGAGAGTTACTAATGCTTTTTATCTCACACTTTGTGTGACACCTAGATCTGGTACTAGGGTAACTTAACCAAGGGTAGCTAATCCTTGGAGAAGTACACCAAGCCCATAGATCAAGGGTCAGAGTGCCACACATGCCTAGACCCAGTCTAGGGCTTATAGTGCCTTCCTGGTAACAGACCAAGTGCCTCCATTCTCCAAGAGAATGGCTACTCAGAACTAAGCCGAGTCTACTAGTACTAGACTGGTCTACATCGTGGTCCCGGACCAGATGTCTACTCAACACTAGGTGGAGTCTACCCAGGGCAAAGCTAGGTCTATATCATGGTCCCAGACCAGATATCTACCATTCAACAGAATGCTCACTCAACACTGGGTTGAGTCTTCACCGTGGTCCCAAACCAGGTAGTCCCATTCTCCTAAGAGAAGGGCTCTTGATGCTGCTCAGAAAAATCAACACTTTGGTTATCTCAGTGAATCACAGTTGGCTCTGGAATCTGGCCAACAATTTTGCAAGAAGTTTACGAAGCCAAACTGCTTCCCTAGCTGCTGAATCTAGCAGTCATATACTCAGTCTCTACAATACTGAGAGCTAATGAGTTATGCTTCCTATTGTACTAGGAAATCGCTGCAAAACTCGAACTGAAAACAACATCCTGAAATGCTCTTCCTATCTATAGTGTGTCAAGACCAATCTGAGTCTGTAAACCCTTGCAATCTTAAGTCACAATCTTAGTCATATTGTGTAGATCATATCCCATAGTGCCACATAAGTATTTGAGTACATGTTTTGCAGCAATCCAGTGAATCTGCCTTGGTTCGCACATGAACTGACCGAGAGCATTCACAGCAAAAAAAATGTCTTAAGTGTTCATCAGATACATCAAGGACCTAATCAACTGGCAATACATGGTGGGATCAATCAAATTTGAATATGAAGCAGAATCCCTCAGCTTCTTCAAATTTGCATCCATCGGAGTAGCTATGGACTTGCAGTCCAACATTCTGAATCTCTTCAGCATATCAATGGTGTAATTTCCTTGACCTAGGAAAATCTTCTTCTGCCTTTATCATACTCCTAATCCCAAGAAGTAATGTGTCAACAATATCATTGAGAAAGGTTGTCTTGGCATCCATCTGATACAACTTCCATCCCATAGCTGAAATAGCAATAACTGATCTAATGGAAGTATATCGAGCCACAGGAGCAAATGTCTCATCATAATCAACTCCCTCTTTCTGAGATAGCCCTCTGGTAACAAATCTGGCCTCCCATCTGCTCCATGCAGAACTTCATGCTCCTCTGCATTCGGCAAAATCTGTCGTGCCCATCTAGGTCATTTTCGGCTTACTACCATATCTGTGGGAGCATCATCTTGCTCAACTGGATCAATGGAACTGATCGATTTATTCATTTCTTCATACTCCCTCTTAATGTTTGGAGGGGAGATGATCTCATCTCTTCATCGTCATTGATCTCCATATCTGATCATCTTCCTTTTCGAATAGCCATTTCTTCTTCAAAGGTTACATCCCAACTGACTTCGATTTGCTTCGATCCTAGGATGTATATTCTGTCAACCTTTGAGGACTTGCAATATCCCACGAATGTTCCCTTCTTACTTGAAGGTTCTAACTTGAGCACATGAATGTAGACTGGAAAGTAATTGTCCATCCTGGTGACAACCAGGTTCATCAAGGATCCTTCAATTGTCTTATTCGAATCATGACATCAGTGTCGCCAGGTTTCTATCATGTGTAATAGACTAGAATCCTTCTCTTTGAGGGATAACTCCCTCTGTTTCTCTGAAGTCGATTGAGTAAATCTTGTTGAAGCCGCATATAGACCGACATTCGTAGAAGCTTTCTGCTTCTAATCACCAAATCTCTACATGAGATTATTCTAGGTCTGAGAGTCATAATACATGCTTCTATAGGCTTTCTGCTTTTGTTCCATCCGTATATCAATGGGATCGTTGTCCTTGTAGATCATGGTATTCCCTACAAGTCAAATCCCGTCAAATGGTTAGCAATGTTTCATAATCAATGTATCAACAAAATACTGTGGGCAACCTTTTAGTCAATACTTCGACACAACACACGTAAGGCCATTATCTGGATGCTTGTGGTCTCCATTATAGCATATCGTTAAGAGTGTGTACTACTCCAGGTATGTTATAAAGGAGTTGTCATCCTTTATGGGTTGTGCAGCATGACAGGCTATTTAAACAATCATGTGTATAACAAATACTAGATGAGCCTACTTGTCAACTACCTGAAATGTAGATCTATGTAGAACATATTCAAAAACAACCAGATCTAATCTACTAGAGTACGTAAAATAAAATACTTATCTTTTGTAGTTGTGTGGGTGGGCTCCCACTGTCAGGGTCCACTAGTCTTCATATGCTTGCTTGACGATCATCACAATCTGGATCTTCATATCATTTCTTAGAAGAAGAACTCCGAACGATCATCCTTCCTTGGCTCCTTACGAGGAGGGTCTTCTTTTACATCAGCAATTGAAGCTTCATGCTTCCTTTTGTGAGAACTTCGACAGCTACTGGCGTAATGACCGTATTTCTGGCACCTGTAGCATTGGATCTGAGATAGATCCTTCTTTTGTTTCTTCTGATCTGGGGGAGGACTTGATCTCTTGTATTGATGCTTGTGAATGTACGGCTTCCTTCCCCTTCCCTTGACTTTCTTGGTATGTGATACGAACGCTTGATTTTCCTCAAGTTGAGTACCATGAAGTCTTTGGCGTGATGCAATTCTTGTTTCTTCATGAGTGCATTATGCCCATAGATTATCCAATTTGGGCAACTTGGTTCGACCACTTATAGTCTGGATGAAAGACTCCTAAGATGGTGGGAGACCATTTAAGGTGGTCATGACAAGATCCTTTTCTTCAAGATTGTCTCCACTGGAATTAAACTTGTCTCGAAGCTCAATGATCCTCATGAAATATGAGGCAATATCCTCGAACTTCGTCATTGTCATGTTCGACAGTTGATTCCTCAATGTGAGAGTCACATTGATGCTACTGTGTTCAAATAACTTCTTTAGGGTTTTGAACATCATCCTCGCTGTCGTCTTTTCTGAGATCTGAGGAACCAAGTGATCTCTAACTGAGTCCACTAAAATCCTCCTTGCTTTGGCATCTTCCTTTCTCCAACGAGGTTTGTCTTCTTCAACTTATGGTTCTGGGATCTTTGCCTTTACATACTGTAATAGGTCATTCTATTCTAGTAGAAGAAGAACCCTAGACTTCCAGGGGATGAAATTGGAAACCCCTTCCAAACGATCTTCAACCTTCATGTTGATCATCTTAACTGTAGATCTGGATCTAGAGTTGATCTTCTACAGTGTTGGTTTTTTGGTTCGGGGTCAAATTAGGGTTTGACTTTCTCGGAGTTTTACCCAACCAAAAATTTCGATCTTGGTCTCTAAATTTTGATTTTGAGGAGGGGAACAATCCTATGCTGGGCTCACTCAAAAATTCCACTTCCGTGAAAAGCCCTAATTTCCCGCAGTAGTGACAGGCCAAAACTGAAAATGCTCGAAATCCAATTATGTTTCGATAGAAAGATGCACCTTCCTTAGAGCGAAATTCCCAAGGCTCTTTTTCTACCAAAAGATTGAGTGAAGACCTTGAAAGACAAAACCCTAGTTTCGACAGGTTGCCGACAGAGTTCCAGCAATGGCTTCTTCTAGTATTGCTCTAATACCATGATAGATTTTCTTTAAGATTATAGCAGTATATCTTAATTACATTTATCAATAGGATCACTAGAAGATAGACAAAGCACAAAACAATAACAAAAGTATCTTTCACCTAGGAAACCCAATTAGGAAAAACCAACAACCTTCTTCTAAAGATGATAATTCTGAGATCATAGTACAATGAAGAAAAGAAAAATAAAATATGGAAATGCCTTCCAAATATGAAACCCAGAAAATCAGTCTACTTCTGAGCTGCTATGTAGCTGTTGTCTTTCCTAGAAAACTATGAACTGTTGTGTAGCTACTGCGCTGTTGTTGTGTGTTGAAGTGAGGAGGGGCGCCTTCTATTTATAATGTTTTGGCACCAAAAAAATAATTGGGGCCGACTTCACTTGGGGGTGCAATAAATAATTTTATATTTTATTATTTTATTTATTCTTTTATTGCTGGCTTTTCTCCCCAAGGATTACATTGCTCTTTCTAGGGTTTAGATGAATAATTACAACAAGTTCAACTCCCGAAGGAGAACAATATGAATAGCTTCTGAAGTTGCACAAACTCCTACAAAATCAACTATAAGTCATTTCCCTTTTACCTTAGCCTTGTTTTCCACCCTCACCCAACACTAGCAATTTGTTTAAACTTTGTAAGTATGGCATATACAAGAGACTTCCAAAAGATTCAATGATTTTTCAAAGACATAGGTATATCTTACTGGTTATTATTATTATTATTGTCACCATGAGTTTGAATGACATGATTTAAGTTGAGTTTTAATATACATCTTGGAGTAGTTCTTACCTTGGATTCCTCCAGGTTTAGCTCAGTTCAACATCTCACCTTCAGTTTGGGTACTTTGACCTGGTCAACCCAGTTAACCAAGTCAAACACGGTTCCCAAGACAATGGCTAGAAAATTGATAGTGCTTATATTTACTCCTGACATGCCCAAGACCAATATCGCGGTTCCAGTTTTCAGAGTTTGGCCTAAGATTGCATGTTCAATGATTATTATCACTTTATTATTGGTCAGATTATATTATTATTGCAGTTATTTTGGTTATCCTAGAGCACCATAGTGTTCCAGGGGGTATGAATAGTCACTTCTACCATTCTACTATGTCTTCAGATGCTTTTGTGCATTCAATTTTCCCTAGTTCTCAACCTGAATGAAGATATATTGATTTTTATGATTTTCAGAGGTTGTACCATCAGAAAATGAACTAGGCAATCACTGGGAAAATCGATTTGGCTTGTGTGGTCCAGGAAATGGCAGGGAAGTCTATCCAAATGATGTATTATGGCTCTTTGGAGACTTCACGGGTTTCAGTCATCATTTTGTCTGGGATTATTTATTTGGCTCGGTTGGTGAGGACGTCCCCCAAGGGGCGCCCTTCACTTTGGCTATGTGATGTATATCATTGATATATCTTATATTTTGATGTTGTAATGGGGCCTAGGGAGAATTGAACCCCTATGGTGCCCCCCTTGATGTATTATCATGTTATATCTTATGTTATCCTATGTTTTGACTAAGACAAGGAGTCATTGGGCAAAAAGTGCACCCCCTTGATCTAGTCAACTTAATCCATGTAAAATTGGTCTCCACCATTGATGATGTTGTAATCTCAACTGTCGGATGTAAAAGTAAGTTAGGGTTTACATCTCTCAAAATCTATATAAAGACGAGAGCCCCCCCCCCCCCCCCCCCCCTTGTAGGCTTTGGCATTGGAACTTCTAATAAAGAAATTTTTTTGAGATTAAATACTTGTGTCTCTGTAGATGAATGTGGTGATGATTGAAACTGTTTCTCTCTTGCATTGAGTTATTCTGGCATAGTTCTTGTATCTCTTTGTATCCAATTTGATTTGCAGGTGAAGGAGGCGAATTGGAGAGAGGCGCATTGGTGGGGGGGCTCACCCTGTCGTTGTTCTTCGATTTGGTTTTATTAGGAAGTTGTTACTTCTTTATGATTCTTCATTTCTGGCATATTTTGCTTCTTATTTGCAAATCCTGATATGTTTGCCATTACTTATTGGTTTCCCTCGGTGTGGCAGGTAGAGAGGGCGCTAGAGTCACTGAGCAAAGCATTGTTCATCAAGATCTTGTCTGGATTTCTCACTTGATCTACGAGGAAGCAGTCTTCATCATCCAGGAAGATATCTACGAGTTCCAGGTAAGTCTCTCGGCTTAATTTTTTATGTTTCAATCTTCATGCATTGCACATCATCGACGTTAGTGAAGAAACCTCTCGTAGAAAGTAGGAAAATTCACCCACTTAGAATATGAAAATTTGGTGATCTGGGTTTTGTCGGCCATCATCCAAAATTTCTTCTCCCTTCTAGGTGTCACCATCTGACTCCATTTTCCCATCTTGAAGTGGCATTGATCCCTAGGAAAAACGCCCATCTTGTCAGTTTTTTCTAAGTGTTTTGTGTTTTCGGTTATGCTTGGATTTTTGCATACTGTCAAACCATTCATCCAAGCATCAAATCAAGCATGTTAGAGGCCCTAATTCTCTGACCAAACCTTACCCTGGACATTTCCCTAATTTTTATCTAATCCCCCCCCCCACAGATTCTAGGTTTGATCATTTGAGTTAACACAGTAATCCCAGATTTGACATTGAATTCCATAAGTCACTAATTCATTTAACTTAAGTAACATTTCCAACACCCATAACCACCTTTACTCAAGCATTCCTTAAATTGTGGCTTACACCTTAAATCTATGGTTTCTAGCTTTCACCTTACGTATTATATGTATATAGTCTGATCGAGTGATTTAGCTTTACATCTTTCCTTTTAGGATAAGTCTAGGTCTCCCACTTTGTCACTTGGGATATCCCAATCAACGTGACAACCATCCATCATTTGGGGGTTGGGGTATTCGTAGGTCACAACTTTGGTTGCATATCCCCTCTGCCATCTTGTATAGGATTACTCTACAGGGAAACTATAAGAATCGTGATAACAGAAACCATTCAAAAGATTGGGCCATACAATGTCATTCAAGTCATCACTGATAATGTTGTTAATTGTAAAAGGTAGCAGGAGCAATCTTTGAGGATAAGTATCCCGACATATTTTGGTCAGGGTGTTTGGTTCACACATTTAACCTTTTTATGCATTAATATTGTTAAGATGAAGTACCGTGGTTACCAATAAATTGGTTCCTTGTACAAGAGAGGTAAGAAAATGATAAAATTTATGACCAATCATAACATGGCCCACCACATTTTTCGCAATCACTTTAGGTTGGAGCTATTGAAGATTGTGAAGACTAGATTTTCTAGCTACTACCTTGCCTTCATGAGGCTTTTGAAGGTAAGAAAGGCATTGGCTAGTATGGTCTCAAGTGATTCATGGCAGGAATTGAAAGACAAAGCTGCAAGTGCATCTGATAGACATGACTTTCAAGAGATGGAGTACACCATTCTTGATGGTCAATTCTGGGCACAAGTTTGGTATGTCCTACAGTTAACCAAGCCCATTTATAGTATAATTCGTTTTGCAGATATAAATCAGCTAATGATTGGGGAGGTGTATGAGTAGATGGATAGCATGCTTGGTCAAATCAAAGACATTGTTGAGCAAAGAGATGCAATCTTGTATGACCATATTCATAAACATATGGTCAAAAGGTGGGATAGTTTGAATGTTCCACTCCATGCCCCTGTATATGTCCTTACCCCAAAATATTATTCTCCATCTTGGTTGGCCCAACCTACACCTGGTGGTGGGGTTAGCAAAAGACCACACACAGATCTAGAGGTGTAAAATGGGTATATGCTTGCATTAAACAAGTTGGTCCTTGATGAGGAGTGTGCTCAAGTATGGAGCGAACTGAGCCAATACATCAATGAACATGGAGTCTTTGGTACCTTGCATGCAACCAAAGATCGAGAGAGGTTGACTCCTATCAATTGGTGGAACATGTATGGCAATGGTGCCACATATTTGCATAAATTGGTGGTGAGAGTGCTTTCACAGGTTGTAAATAGTTCTTCTATAAAGAGGCGTTGGAGCACCTACAACTTCATCAACAACGTCAAGAGAAACAATTTGAATGTAGAACAGGCTGAAAGTTTCGTTTATGTGCACTACAACTTGAGGTTGTTGTCCCATTATTGTGAAGCGACCAAGAATGATAGAACATTTTTTACTTAGGACAACATTCTAGAGGAAGCTAATGTGGAGGATGGAGCCATAGCATTAGAACACTTGGAGGCTGAATTATTGGGTGGTCATGATGGTGATCTAATTCATACAACAGAGCTGCCACCCCTAACCACCAATAGGTTTGCAGACGAAGAATTTTTGTCTTTAGCTTCACCACATCTAGCAGTCAGTGAGGGCCATTCATCTTCTTCTCATGTTCCACGAACACTTCTAGCAACTCCTATTCCACCTAGAACACAAGGAAAAAAAAGGAAGTTTCTCGTGGCAAGAAAAAAACTTAGCAGATAGTATCATAGTACTTTGTATTTCATGTTTATTATGGCCTACTTTGAAAGTTTGACCTTTGAATCTTGAAAGTTGAACCTACCTTTGAAGTTTGAACTTTAAATTGTTGATTGCATCTTATGATCTTACAACTCTTTGGTATTGAATATGATCTTATGATGTTTTGTTTCATTTCATGGTTGATGTTATCTGTTAGAGTTTGTTGATGGAAAATATTATATGCTGAAATTTGAAGGTTGATGTTGTTAATCATTTATCATTGATCATTTGATGACAATGTTATAAGTTATAGATCTTAAATGATTGATGTTATATGTGTATTAAATGGTTATATTTATGTTTTCATGTTTTCTATAGCTAATTTGGCATAATACATGTTTTTTTAATATATATGCATCAAAATATATTAAAAGATGTATTATATAAAAAATGCTCCCAAAACAAAAACTTTTGAAATTTTCACTTTTCACTCTCGCTTCCTACTCCCGCACCCCACTCCCAACACCGTAGGTGTGGAGACCACCCCCAAATTGTAGGGAAATCCGAGGGGGCGGGGGACATCAAGATCATAAAAATTATAAATCCCGATAATAACAAATCATCCCCATGTAAATATAGTCTAATATTTCAATGATTCAACACACTTCAAGACTGTGTGAATCCATGGCATAGATGTTGTAATGGGGAAATGTTATCAGAGGACCCTATTTCTTCATGATTCCAGAGGGCATCACATTATTTGAGGCTTTCAAGTCCAACATACAATTATGCAAGAGTGAACAATTAATCCTATATCGAGATCCTATTCATCAATAGCACCCTGTGCCCCCCTCCTCTAGGCTTTTAGCCCTTGCCTCTACCTTGAATCTTGAAGTTGATCCTCGAAGGACATTACTCAACAACCTACAATTTTGATGAAACTTCCTAAACCAAGCATCTCTGCCTGTGACCAATTTCCCATGATTTCGTCGCATGTCGGCACCTCATGGAAGTCACTGAAAAAACACCTATCTTGGAGGACCCATATCTTGAGTTCTGTAACTCCGTTTGACCTCATTTCTGTACCGTTGGAAAGGTATTTCAATTAGCTAAAACTTTCCAGAAGATACCAAAGTCTGAAAATGCCCAGAAATACCTTAAAAATACGTTTTTTGTGTATGCGCGACTCTCCTTATGTGCAACCCGCGCATCACTCGCGACTCTTTTGTTTTGCAAGTCGTGCATGCATATATTCGCGGGTTGCTCTTGTGTAAACTTGCGTATCATGCGCGGGTTGCCCTCCTATAGACCCGCGCATCTGTTTCTTAACATTAAAACATAAAAACACGCCTTTTTGAGTTAGTTTGGGTAGTTATACAACTGACTCCTTCAGTTGTAACCACTTTGGCTTCGCCCCTAACTCTTCTTCATCATATAAATAGAGGTAGGGAGGTTCATGAAAGAGGACTTGGATTTTATGCATTGTTATGCTGGAGGAATCGGGACTCTCTTTGCCCACACCTTTGCCCTGGAGGTCTTCCCTTAGTGTTGCAGAGCTTGGAGGCTGAGTTCTTTGGAGAAGAGAAATAGCAGATCTATATCAAGGTTTCGTGAGGTGCCTAACTTGAAGAGAAGGTATACTTGTACTTGTTTTCAAGATTAATAAAGATGTGATGTCCTTCTTCTTCCCAAATCATTGTTCAATGTGTGATTGAATCTCTGTTTCTGATCATATGATGATGTTATTCAGATCATTTGTTCATGTTTATTTGATTATCATTGTCTTATATGTGGTCATAATGGTTTGAGGAAGGTATAACTTGTTTTGCAGGTCTCTTGGAGCGAGAGGAGCAAGAAGAGGATTGAAGAGAAAGCTTGGACCAGCCTTCAGTTTATCAGGTGTGGACCTTTCTCATCTCTGAAACTTGATGTTATATACTTGCTGAACATTGTGCATCTCTCTTTCAACCCCAGTATGTTGATGGCCTCTTAAACCCTAGCCATAGGACACTTTCCTTTACAACATAACTGGCGACTCTGCTGGGGACTAGCCTTGTCTGTTTGGGGTTTTTCTCTTGATTTCTTTCAGCTTTTGCATTGTTTCAGGTCCTTCTTGCCACTTAGGAACATTTTTTAAGTTTGATTGCACTCCATCCCTGCCTTCCTAAGGCAGTTTTTCCTACCTTTGTTTGTGATTTTTACACCTATGCGCGGGTTGTCCTTCTGGACAGTCGCGCATACAAGTTTGAATGCGCGGGTTGTTCCATTGAACAGTCGCACATCATTCGCGACCTGCCCTTATAGACAGTCGCGTATATACCTGGAAGTTAGGATTTTTTAAGTCAAGTTTTTGCTTGTTCCCTTCTTCAGGTAATCCCTGTTTGTGAGTGGTTTCTCTTTATAAATGTTGTGTAGCTTGTCTGAAGACTGTTGGTAATCACCCTACCTGCTTTTTCAAAAGCCTTTGAGTCTTTTTGCTTGGAGTAATTCTTGCTTGTTTGCTTTATTAGATCCAGGTTTGCTCAAAGCACAGTGCATTTCTTGGTGCATGGTAGGTCTGTTAAGGTCTTCTGTGGGTGCATGAATCCAGGGAGTTTGTGTCATTCTGTTTGTTGTTCTTTATCTATGTGGTGAGCCCCTTTATAGCATTAGGATTTTCTCTTTGCTCTTTCACCTGTCTCCTTTGCTTGGTTTGTTTTTTGGCTTATGTTTCTGATCAGCCTCTGTTAGTGGCCTTTGTTTGATTTCAGAAACTTGTGGGTATTGTTTTCCTCTTTCTTTTGTTGGTTTACTTTACCTTGCCAAAGTTGTTGACTTGTCTCTTATACAAGCCTTCCTCCCAAGTAAAGTTTATGCTGATTTTAGTTCTTTCTAGAGTTTGTTGGGTGGTAGCATAGCAAAGTTCCTTTTGCTTTGTTCTTTTTATCTGCATGCTTTGCTTTGTAGGTAGTTTTTCTTTTGCACTTATAAAAGAAAATTAAAAAAGAACTTTTATTTCTTGCTTTTCCCCCTACTTCTTTCTTTGGTTTGGCCTTGTTGGACAAGGTACTGAGCAGCCTTTGTTTGTAGGTTTAGATTGACTCTTGGGACTTCTTGACCTTTGTTTATGTCAGTCTTTATGCTCAGTCTTTTCATTCCAAAGTGTTGGCTTGTTTACTTTTGTAAGCTTTCCTTTTAAAAGAGGTTTATATTCAACTTTAGGGAAACCTAGGGTTGGTTTTCGGGGTATAAAGTAGTTGTCTATTTTCTTTGCTTTCAGTACTTGTTTGCATAAGTAGATAGGCTGATTTTTCTTTTGCATTTATAAAAGAAAAATACAAAAACATATGGTTGCTTTATGTGCATATAGATTAGGCTGTTAGTCTAGATTGCATAGCATAGCATTGTTTTTGAAAAATTTTAAAAATATAAAAAGATTTGATCTTTTTTGGCTTTCAAGTTATTTGAAAACATAAAGAGAATAGCTATTTGCTTCTTTGCATCTCATTTCTCTTCGCTTAGTCATTTTGTTTTCATTTCTTGAGTCAAAACATCGCATCAGTTTCATGCCATTTACCCTCTGAGTAAAAACAGCCCATAAAATAAACGATATAATTTTAAAATTTACTAGTAAGTTTTATTTTATAGGGTCATACACCAACTAGCTTAGGCTAGACTTGTGGGTTAGGGTGTTTCAACTCCCCACAAGTGTTAAACTCAGACGTAGTGGACCATTCATTAGGTAAATCCTTGGTTCTACTGCTGTATCTAGGAAGCTCCTCTCAAACGGGAGTTAAGCACGAGGCCGCGTGGAGGCTTGGACAGAGGAGATAACCCTCCGAATCCTTGTCAAAGCGTAACTCAGGACTTTTACGCATCTGGGGATTCTGTCTAGGCAGAATTTCGGGCTCAGCTACCCTGCCCATGCGTATGAGTTCGGCTTGCGACTGTCCCCCCAGACAGTGGGTATTATCAAGGTAGCCTTTAGTCTCTTGTCTTTTAGGGCTCATACACAGGTAAACCAGAAGGTTATTTCTGGTTCACCTCGGACAGACTTGGAAGGTAACCCTTGTGGAAAGTGCAGGAGGGTGGTGGGTGATTCCTCCGCTTGTGCCTGAGAACCCCTCAAGGACGCCAAGTAACTGTTCATCAGCCTTGTTCTGGAAGGTATATCTTTATAGCCTGTTTAGATTGCTTGAGACTCTAGGATCTTTTTAGTGAGTGCTGTGTGGTTTGTCTGTACTTAGTGGGCCTTTAGGTGTCTGCTTGGTAATTTTGGTTGTCCATCAACCTCAGACTTTGTCTCTTGTTTTGAATCTATGGCTAACACCCCTTTGAACACCAACCAAGAGATCCCTTCAATGGGAACTCCTTGTCATATTCCTCTCACAGGGAATGTTGGTGTTCCCTTGATGGCCACCTTGAATCTTCCGGGATTCACCCTAGGGCTACCAGTGTGGTTGTTTTCCACTCCAACTGTCCTGAATGCTCCTGATGCTTCTCAAGTAAGCACTTTATATCAAGGGCATCAAAACACTATCTCCCCTTCACCTGTAGTTAGTTCTCCTCCTCCTTCTACCTCATGCGGTGAAAGTACTAATACTAGTAACCAGCAGCCTAAAAGGAGTAAAAGAAGGAGGAATAGGAAGAAAGCACATAAGCAATGGGGCACCCGTTCAACCTCTGCAAGTCAAGTTGAACCTCACCACCCAGACTCGATTGTTCAGGCTGGGGGCACCCATCCAACCTCTGTAGGTCATGTTGGATCTAGCCACTCAACCTCTGGTGTTCACGTTGAGTGCACCCGTTCAACCTCTGGTTTTCAAGTTGAACCATCCTATCCAACCTCTGTTGTTCATGTTGGAGCTATCCATCCAGCCTCTGGTGTTCACGCTGGTGGGATCCTTCCAACCTTTTCAGGTCATGTCGGATCCTGTCACTCAACCTCTGGTGTTCAAGCTGAGTGCACCCGTTCAACCGCTGGTTTTCAAGTTGACCCTTCCCATCCAACCTCTGTTGTTCAAGTTGGATCCATCCATCCAGCCTCTGGTATTCACGCTGGTGGGATCCTTCCATCCTTTCCAGGTCATGTCGGATCCCGTCACTCAGCCTCTGGTGTTCACGTTGAGTGCACCCATTCAACCTCTGGTGTTCAAGTTGACCCTCCCCATCCAACCTCTGGTGTTCACGTTGGATCCGTTCACCCAGCCTCTGTTGCTCAAGCTGGGGGCACACACTCAACTGCTGCAAAGCATGTTGATCCTAACCATTCAACCTCTGTTGTTCATGTTGATGGTGCCCGTCCAACCTCTACAAGTTATGTTGGACCCAGTCTCTCGGCCTCTACAAGTCAAGCTGGGGGTAGTCTCTCGGCCTCTGCAAGTCAAGCTGGGGGCAGTCTCTCAGCCTCTGTGGTTCAAGCTGAGGACAACCCGTCAACCACTGCGAGTCATGTTGACACTGTTGACAAGTTTACCCGTTCAAAACACAAGCTCAAGTTTCCTTGTAAGCTTTGTGAGGGAGACCACCTTACTTATAAATGCCCTTCTATTGAGGAGGTGCGAAAAGTTTGGATTCAGGGTCATCCCGTTTTTGAACATTATGGAGTCTCTCAACAACCAGCCTCTCTTAGTAAGGTTGGACCCAGTCACCCAGCCTCTGTTGTTCACGCTGGGGGCAAACTCTCATCCTCTGCTAGTCATGTTGAGAGCAAACAGTCATCCACTGCTAGTCATGTTGACTCAGTTGAGAAAACTGGTCGTTCGAAGCATCATCTTAAGTTCCCTTGTGTGCTATGCAAGGGAGATCACCTTACTCATCTGTGCCCTGCTATCCCAGAGGTGCGAAGAGTGTGGTCCAAGACTCATGGATTTCTTTCTTCTGAACACCCTATAGTTTCTCAACCTCCTACTCAACCTTTGGCTGATCAAGTGGTTGAACAAATCTCAGATTTGGTCGATCCCACTCTTCTTTCGGAGAGTGTTCCTCATGTGATTGAACCAATGTCATCTTTGGTCAATCCCACTCTCCCTTCGGAGAGTGACTTTCACCAAGCGGTTGAATCGATCCCAGTATCAATCAATCCCACTCTTCCTTTGGAGAGTGAAGTGTCTACTAGTCACATTTTCTTCACTGCCAGTTCAGATCTTACTGAACAAGGGGGCACTGAACTTGTTTCGGATCAACCCCCACCAAGCCCTTGGATTGCTTCCTTTGGTTGGGATAGCCTAGTTGAGCCGCGCCTTCCTTCCCATGCACCTTTCCAGATAAAGGTCAAAGTTGACCCCTATACAATTGCTCGTTGCATTGTTGATGGAGGAGCCTCAGTTAGTATTTTGTCTGCTCGTGCTTAGCGAGGTATGGGATCTCCCAGCCTTGTGTCAACTGCTAGTCAGTTACTAGCGTTTGATAGAAGAACTTGTATAGCCTTGGGAATTCTTGCTCAAACACCTGTTACTTTGGGTGGGAAGACCGTCTTAGTTGACTTCATGGTGATAGATGACCCTTTGGACTTTAATATGCTCCTTGGGCGTGATTATGTCTATGCCATGCAAGCTGTGGTGTCAACATTCTTTCGTGTGATGTACTTTAATCATGGCGAAGAAATTGTCACTGTCGATCAGTTGGATTTTCTTGATCCGTCTCCTGACCCAACTAGAGACCAAGTCTTTCCTTTGTTGATTCCCAGTGTTTCTGTAGACACTACCCCGCCACAGGTGAACTATGTGGCTTCTTGTCATTTGTGTTCAATTGCTACTGAGAAGCAGCTTCTGTTTTCATGCTTACCTTCTCGGGACTTGGTCCCAGCAGTTGATCGGGTGAGTCATCCTATACAGATTGTAGAGCCTTCTCTCCACTCTGTCTATCCATTTGAAAGTTTAGATATGTGTCCTATCTCATATGATTTCCTCCCTTCGGATGAAGTCTTCCTGGAGTCCTTGATACAGTCTGACCTTCTTTTTCAGTTGTGATTAAGTCTAACCCTGATTTGCTTAGTAAGCCTTCCCTTTTTCTTATGTTGGTCTTTGTTGAGTCTTTTGATTCTTCATTTGAAAAGCAAGTCAGTGATCCTGATGAGTTTGATTTTTTCTTATGAATTTCTCAACTCCTGTGATATTGAATTTGTTCCTGCAGAATCTATCTCCCTTGTTGATTTTCGCTTCTCTTCTGAGGTTGATCTTATTGATTATAAACCCTCGAGCCTTGGTCCTATAGAATCTTCTTCGGTTGATTCTGCCTTGACTTTTCCTTTTGTAGAAGATAGCAAAGTCACAAGTGTTTCTGCCAAAGTGACCCGCATCGGATCGTTTCTTCTGATGTTGTTGTTTCTTGGAGACAGGATTCTTAGTTGGATTCACAACTGTTTATGGGCCTCACCTTGTTGTTCAAGCTGTAATTGCATTTTCATATGCCTTGCTCGCGCTTATGAGCCTGATGCCTGCTTCCACGCTTTTAGCTCGTTGTATAAGCCCTCATCTTTGTTCTCATCGCCGCTTAGCCTTGTATCATTTTGCCTTTGCAACTTGACACCTTTTACCCCGAGGAGACCTTCCCCGAGTGTCCTTATCTTGCTCACTTTCCTTGAATTATGCATAGGTTTGTTCCTTGCGCTTGGAACTAGTTTCGCCTGTCTATGACACTCGTCTCCTCGCATTTAGAGCATTCTTTCTGCTCTCCTTCGAGCTCGTTAAAAACAGTAAGGAGGCCGCGAGTTGACTTTTCCGGACTCGTTAAAACTTCACGGGAAATATTATGAGTTTCTTTAGGCCCAAATCTGAC
>LPNX011004969.1:127788-200230 GCA_001517045.1 Pseudotsuga menziesii | reverse complement strand
TATCAAGCATTCTTCTTTCTTTTCTTCGAGCTTGTCAAAAAATGAAGATGGTCCCGAGTTTGCTTTCTTGGACTCGTTAAACCTTTACAAGAAAGAGGGGGAGGGGAAGGTTTATTTCCATGTCTTTTTATATCATGGCAGCAAGTCTTGTTTCCTTGAACAAAGCACCAGTTTTGAGTCTATCAACAGTTGGGCCCTAGTATTTTGACCTTATCCCGATTCAGAGTTTCTTACTCCTCCAGTTGGTCTTTTTTCCAATTATATGGGGAATCTGTCAATGTCTCCTACATTGTAGATTTGCTTCGTTGGTCCTATTTTGTGTCAAAAGCTACCTAAGTCACTTTTGTGTCATGCTCACTGTTCAAGGATTAAACCTTTGTCGGCCGTTCTGCAGTTGCCTTGACCTTTTGTGTCGGCCATTCCCTGGTATCAGTTCATTACATCATGTCTTCAGCGGTCCTTTTTGTGAAATTCAGTACCAATTCCAGATCCAATTAGTCTTTGACTTACCTCGTGTTGGATGATGAAGGATGCCTTAATGCCTTCCTTCCAACGGATCTCTTCCTATCGACTGCAACACATCTTGCTCTGGGGACGAGATTTAGAGTTTTATGACAGTACCTTGGGAATTGTTGTCCTCAATGGCAATTTCCCTCGCTATTGGGTAGTTGGGAATACCTTAATGTCTCCTACTCAATGGATTCTTCAAGTGTTAGACTTCAAGTCCTTGTAATCACACTTATTAGAATGTACTAGGTACCTTGGGAACCATTTTCATTAATGGTGGTTTCCCTCGCGTTTGTTAACGATTTTCATTATTGACCGGTAATCAAACGGTTTCCTCCATGTTCGACTTCAGCTCCTTTATTCGCATGGTTAGGATTTGTACCTTTTTTTGGGCGGTTTGGATTGAAGACCTTGGGCCGACAGTAGCATTGCCATTTTTTGCTATTTCCCAAGTTGCGCAAGACCTTGTTATACTTTATATGACATTTTGCTGAGACATAGATCCACCTTGTATTTTTGTGGCTATGATCGATTGTTGAGCATGGATCCACCTTGTTTATTTGTGGCCATGACTCCTTTAGATTTGATATGGCGCCTTTTTGCATATTGAGCGACCATTATAGTTTCATCAGTTATACATATGTTGGATCCGCCTGTATCTTTCGGGCGATGTTTTGTATATGGACGTGTATGTTCCAGAGATCAGCTTTTCTAACATTTATCTCTCTTACAGGTACCTTCACTCGAGCCTTTCGATCTTGGTTTCTCTGCTCTCTCCATACTCAGCTGTTTCCTTTATAATGTATTTCGGCTATCGTCTTCCCCTCTAACCTCACACATTAGGGGGCATCTGTTATAGCCCAAAATGACACATCTCTGCCTGTGACCAATTTCCCATGATTTCGTCGCATGTCGGCACCTCATGGAAGTCACTGAAAAAACACCTATCTTGGAGGACCCATGTCTTGAGTTTTGTAACTCCGTTTGACCTCATTTCTGTACCGTTGGAAAGGTATTTCAGTTAGCTAAAACTTTCCAAAAGACACCAAAGTCTGAAAATGCCCAGAAATACCTTAAAAATGCGTTTTTTGTGTATGCGTGACTCTCCTTATGTGCAACCCGCGCATCACTCGCGACTCTTTTGTTTTGCAAGTCGCGCATGCATATATTCGCGGGTTGCTCTTGTGTAAACTTGCGTATCATGCGCAGGTTGCCCTCCTATAGACCCGCGCATCTGTTTCTTAACATTAAAACATAAAAACACGCCTTTTTGAGTTAGTTTGGGTAGTTATACAACTGACTCCTTCAGTTGTAACCACTTTGGCTTCGCCCCTAACTCTTCTTCATCATATAAATAGAGGTAGGGAGGTTCATGAAAGGGGACTTGGATTTTATGCATTGTTATGCTGGAGGAATCGGGACTCTCTTTGCCCACACCTTTGCCCTGGAGGTCTTCCGTTAGTGTTGCAGAGCTTGGAGGCTGAGTTCTTTGGAGAAGAGGAACAGCAGATCTAGATCAAGGTTTCGTGAGGTGCCTAACTTGAAGAGAAGGTATACTTGTACTTGTTTTCAAGATTAATAAAGATGTGATGTCCTTCTTCTTCCCAAATCATTGTTCAATGTGTGATTGAATCTCTGTTTCTGATCATATGATGATGTTATTCAGATCATTTGTTCATGTTTATTTGATTATCATTGTCTTATATGTGGTCATAATGGTTTGAGGAAGGTATAACTTGTTTTGCAGGTCTCTTGGAGCGAGAAGAGCAAGAAGAGGATTGAAGAGAAAGCTTGGACCAGCCTTCAGTTTATTAGGTGTGGACCTTTCTCATCTCTGAAACTTGCTGTTATATACTTGCTGAACATTGTGCATCTCTCTTTCAACCCCAGTACGTTGATGGCCTCTTAAACCCTAGCCATAGAACACTTTCCTTTACAACAGGTAGAATTAGAAAAAAATTCCCATGCTTAATAAGTGATTTTGCTTGACTAAAGGGTACATTTTGATTAAGATCATGACAGAGGAGTTCAACAATCAACACCACCAACATCAAGGTACATAGAGAGGTTGATGTGCTTGATTCAATGACAATCCCTTAACCTCATACATGATAAAATCCAGTGGAAACGTTGCAATCCTAAAATCCTGAAAAATGTTAAGTCTATTGAATTCTAAACGGGATCTAAAATTCTACTTTTGCATATGAACTCCAATGAGGTTAGAACCACTCTCAAACATCCTGAAACAATTAATGGTAATGTTAAAAATTTAAGTAAAAGTGGTATTTTCCTCATCTTTCATTTTCTATATTTTCCTTATCTTTCATTTTCTATCCTTTTACTTTAAGAATTTAATATTACCATTACTACTAGAGCGCCTAGGATCCCCCCACTTCATCGATGCACGCTTCAAAACAAGGGGACGAGCTCCCCGTTGTGTTTCTTCATGTTTTGCCAACTTGGGGACAAGGAGAAACGTTTTGCTAGGAGCCTCCATGTCCCCGGGGCATGGGGAGCGAGGTGGGGGCGTCCTCAACCATGGGGAACAAGTCCCTGTGTAATACTGTAATTTTCTATTCTTTGCCTTGACATCGGTCTAGTAAAACCAAAGGCATGTCACTTATTTGTAAAACATCAATCTTGTAAATCAAGAGCTGTAGCAACAAAAATTATTTGGACCATAGACGCTAAACTTGGCAAGGCTGGATAGTAAGAGTACAATTTGGACTCGGCGAAAAGTCATACTCCCAAGTGACCTCTCATACGTTAAAGCATATGTAAAAACCTTGATGAAGATATTGTAGGTGAAATATAACCAAAACTCACAAGATTTTGAAGAGGCTATAACCTTTCACTAGTTGTTCACATTGTTGTATGAAATTCAAACCAATCTATACACTTTTGAAGAGGATTTTAAAGAAATAAAAGCCTAAAGCTCAGTGCTTCCCTAGAGGTGAAAAAGAAATGAATGGTCTTTTAGATAATTTGCTCGTGACAAATATGAAGGCAATACACCTACAATCATTGACAACGTTAGAGTAGAGAAATGTTCACAAGTCGTATCAAAAAGCCTAAAGGCCAGTACTTCCCTAAAGGTAAGAAAGAAATGGATGATCTTTTAGATAATTCGATTGGTGACAAATATGAAGACAGTACACCTACAATAATTGACAATGTTGGAGAAGAGAAATGTTCACAAGTTGTATCAACTGTAATTGACAAAATGGAAAAAGAAAATGGTTGAAATGTTCTACTAGACCAATATGGAGCCTACCAAGAAGAATGCAATGGTCAACAAGTTATGAATCAAGACATCACATTAAGTCAAAAATAAAGTTAATGAAATAGAAAATTGTGCACTACAACCAAACCCTTCCCTATAGGAAATATCAAAAACACAAATTGAATCACTCAATGAAACCCTTGAAGCACATACAAGTCAACATCATATGCCTATTTTAATACTATAATAATAATCCTATGGATGAACGACCATCTGGAAATTACAATGTTCAACTATTTGCACTTACATCTCATTTATTATGCAAATCTCATAGCTAATACATGTGACATATAGAAGGCAACACTCTAATGAGGATAAAATAATGACATCTTGTTGGCACAAGGAATCGTATCCTTAGCCATGCTTCAAAGACTATTTTTTTGTCAAGGGGAGGACTTGTCATATTTCATTTGGTTGGTAAATAGCCATTTTATGGGCTCTACCTCTGGCTTAGATGCCACAAATGAGAGATGTATCTATTCCATCAAATTCACCTAGGACTTGCACTTAGCGTAGTCAATTGAGAATTGAGATACGACGCATCCTTAGGCTGTCGAAGTTGTAAATTTTTCTTAATCTCGGGAAATACTCTAACCCCAACTCGATTTTAAGTCTCAATAAATAAATAAAATACCTTTGCTCTGCAACGTGCTGTGACTAAGAGGGGACAAAGTTCCTATGTTGCTAGGGTACTCGTCCCCAAGGGTTGGGTTCGCGTCCCCGTCTCAGGTACCATCCCCAAGTCCTAGAAACTGGGTCGGGTACTTCATAGACGTCCCCTGAAGTCCCCGTCAAAGTCCCCAAGTATCGGGTACCTTTGGCCCAAAAAAAAGAAACTTTGCTCATTTTGGGGACTTTGTCCCTTGATTTTGGGGACTTCAGGGAAACTCCAATATGTGAAAATTAAAAAATATATATATATTTTATACAAAAAATTACCTTTACGAAGAGGGACGGGGTAGGTGTGGGTCCCCCCACCCTCTTAAGACCCCGCAGACCTGTCCACTTCTCCCAACGTAGAGTTGAGTCTTAACTTTTGTTGGAGCCCACGAGAGGAGAGCTTGCTGCACAAAGGAGAGGATACATGCAGAGGAGAGGCAAGACAAGCTTAGGTTGTCTTAGACTTAAAAGGTGTGTGCTTTTAAGTTAATGACATGGCACTATCTAGCTTGGAGGGGCTGGTATCTATTCTTAGATAGTTTCCTCTAGAAGATTGCCTTATTATTTTATGACTTTGGATCTTGTCATTGGATTTTTCTTGTCATAGTTTGTGTTTATTGTTGATCCTTTGTGCAAGTTATTCCCATGCTGTTGCACAGACCGTATTCTTTGTCCTTCATGAATGATATAAAACCTACTTTGTTGATGTTTGTGCAGACGTTTCTATACATGTGCATATTTCTAATTTTGAAAAACAAAAAGCTCCATCAACTATTGTCATGTTTATCCTTAAGGTTCACATGTAGTTCCCATTTTATATCAATGATTTATGAACTTTGAA
This sequence comes from Pseudotsuga menziesii, assembly GCA_001517045.1. Lineage (NCBI taxonomy): Eukaryota > Viridiplantae > Streptophyta > Pinopsida > Pinales > Pinaceae > Pseudotsuga > Pseudotsuga menziesii. The sequence continues at coordinate 194,939 of LPNX011004969.1, read as the reverse complement.
GCAATGTGCATGTTAATTGTACTTGTTACTTATTGAAATTGAATACTAGTGAAAAACAAATTGATTTAATTTTTATTTTATATATATATACAGTACCCCTGACGTACCCAAGTCCCCTGTTTCAAAAAGTGGTGTCCCCGTCCCCGTTCCAATCCCTGTACCCAAGTTTCCTGGCAACTTAGGGGCAAACTCATTGTGAGTGTGAGCCTGTGTTGAGCCATGAACTCAAACTTTGAGCATGTGTCGAGAGCCAGAGATTCAAGAGGGAGGCGGATTGCAGAAATGGGAGCCATAGATAGGAGAGTCGTGCACGGGACTATAGACAGGAGCCATAGATAGGAGAGTCGTGCACGGGACTATAGACGGGAGCCATAGATAGGAGAGTCGTGCACGGGACTATAGACGGGAGCCAGACTAGCAAGTAGGGGTGCGCAAAGTGATGGGTAGAACCATAGAGCAAAGGGCTATACAGGCGCTAGAGTGTTGGAATGATGGGTAGACTATAAAGTTATGTTGGTGCAGTGAGTTGGAGTGTAGGTTAGGAACGTAGGATAAAGTAGAGAGCATGGGAGGGGGTTGCGGGTTAGAGGAATAAGGGGAGGTTTAGGTTAGGTTTTTAATTAAAAATTTTAATTTTTTTGTTTTTTTTAATTTTAATTGTGTAAGTTGAGGGACGTCCAGGAGTCTCTGATTGGTCGAGGGACATTCTTGAGAAGTCCTCAATTTTGACAGGTACGTTTAGGGTACGACTCGTAGGTCCCAAAGTCCCCAATGAATTGGGGACGTTTCCGAGGAGTTCCAAAGTCCCTGGAACGCGGGAACTCCAAGAATTTTGTGGGGGACGGGTCCCCGTGCAACATAGTTTTCAGGAGATGCAACTATTGTCGCCTCAATGCACTCTCCTCTCTCTTTAGGCCTACTACTTGGGCCACAGGAGGCTTCCCAAACTAGGTAAGAATAAACCTATAAGATATACAACAGAAACAACTCTATCCCTACAAGACCTTCCCATTGTTAGTATACCAATGCCTTATTGGAGTCAACAAAAGATATGCAATAAATTTCTAATGACTGAGAAGGTTTAGGAGCACTTACTTGATGTCAATTAATAAAAAGTTAAATCAATTTTCTGCAGTAAAATCCAGCAACATGAATGTGGATGAAAACCCAAAACTAACCATGGAAATACCTCGAAAAATACCTCCCAACGATCAGCAGCCTCAAGAGACTCAATCCCCCCAGGGCACACTTGTTTTGGCGGATGATTGTTGTGTTTTGGGACTGATTTCACCTTCAGGTCTGCAATTTTATGGAGTTAGGACGAAACAGCTTGATTTGGCACTTCAAAACCCCTGAGGGTCACACCAGATGATTTGGAAATGAGCTGGGAAGCTTTTCCAACCCCTAGGGTTTGATCTTCCTATCGAAATGGACCTGCAAAACACTTTACCATATCTGCAATAGTTTCAATAGAGAAACATCACACTCCCTAGGGCTGGCGTCACCCTAAATTCAAGCTTTGTTGGCTGCAAGAACACCTTTTTATTTGTTTTTTTAACTTTTTATGAATTTCTCAACGATATAATCAATTCAAAATTGTATAACCTCGGTAACTATTGCAAGAATAAACAAATAAAATAATTTCAACGGAAAAAAATAATAATTTTGGGATTTTCACAAAATATTTTATTTGTAGAGTTCTTTATATTTTATATTTTTTTGTATTTTTCCAATATATAGTACAAGGAATTTGATAAAAAGGTTTTGGTGAAGATGAGGGAATAAGACCTAAGTCTTGTTCCTCTCGAGCAAAATGAAATTGGGGTTAACGTTTCTCCTAAGAATTTGTAATTCAATATTTGTATGAACTAGGGCAAAGCTAAGAAACCCTGCGTTGTGTTAGCTTTGACCTAGTTAGGGCAAAGAAAGATGCCAAGCCCAACACAATAAAGACCCTTCAAAAGGGATGCCTCATTTACAAGACTATACTAATAAGCATAAAACCCTACCTTGGATCCTCTGGCAATGTAAGACAAGAGACTCAAAGATCTTACTACAATTGAGGAAATCTCATGCATCAACTTTATCCTTGAAAACACCCAAAACTTGCCAGGAAAGGAGGTGTGCACCACTTGATTAACTCATGTACACAAAAAGAAAGTGAAAAAGTATCTTATTCAATGTCATGATCTTGATTACAAATGAGAGGAGAATGTCTTATTTATATGAGAAAAGACATGCCTTTTCAAAAAGGACCCGACTTTTCACTCCTCTAGGCCGACCTACCTTCTTTGTCTTTTAAAATGACTTTTAATGATTTTTTTGGGTTTGACACCCACTAACTGGAGACTATACCTCATAAAACATAAAATAATGATAAAAATGATGAAATGCTTCAACATGATGAAAAGCTCAGCTTGGAGGGAGGACTTCATGCCCCATCTAATGCCAACATTGTGCTTTTACTCTCAACGCCCTCCTTTAGGTCAGTTTGGCCTCTTCTTGCTTGCTTAGAAGGTAAACAATTTTCTCTTGACGACCAGAAAATAGCTCCAAGGGGGTATCCATAAGGTGTGCTAAGGCGGGTATGACAACCCTTACAAGCCCAATCACCTCTACAAAGCATAAAATAAAAGTGTGGCTAGGAATCCCAAGCCATGTGCCCCTCATTTTGTCAAGGGTGTCCACATGTGATTTTTGTCACATATTCAGTTGGGGGTTATTGATGGAGATGGTTTATGCTTTGAGTTCTTGATGCTAGAGTTTGCTTCACGTTGTGATGATGTTCTAGCATATGGATGGTTGATGGATCTTCATGATGTTTCATGCTCTCATGAATGATGTCGCATTTGCTTATGACAAATTGTTGATCTTCTTCTGGAGTGCCCTAGTGCTTTGGGTTTGATTTCACATCTCAATGGCATGGATTATCTCTTGTTATATGCTGTTAGGAGGCTCTTCCATCAGAGCATCCTAGACTTTTGGGGATGATATAGTATCTTGATGACACATTCTATCATGTCTAATGGAGCACTCTAGTTTATTGGAGATGGTTTGCACTTATGGATATATGGATAACTTGTGTTGGTTTTCACTTTGAGCGCCCTTATTACTAGACTTTTGGTTAAACTCCTATCATTTCATTAGAGCCCTCTTGCCTTTTGTCACTTAAATGGCATCTTGGTTCAATTGGGTATCACTATTGGTTGAGCGCCCCCCTTGATTATCTCTTTTGACACATGTGAAGGTATGTTAATGTCTTGTAGAAGAGGTCATCCGCTTTCTCATGTTTTGGTTCGCTAATCGAGGTGGACGCCTCAATTATTGATTAATGATCTCCTGAGTTCATGGATCTATCTTCTCCACATGGACTGATGAGTTGGCACATGGAGGTTAGGTTTTGGTCGATAAGTGGACATCATTGGCATATGTTTTGAGGTTTGAACATTGACGAGGTAAAAATGGGGAAGCATCCACCTTTTGGATCTTCACTACTCATCATACATGCCTTGCTTTGGGGAGAGCTCAACTATTGTAGGTTGCTTTCATACTCATGCATGCCTATCTATTGGAGCATCCACCTCTTGAGGCATCTATTGCACATTTTGGTGGGGGGGTCCAGAATTGGATGGTTGCTTGCAATCTTATCCATGCTATTTAGTTAGAGCATTCACTCTAGAGGGATACTTTGGCTCATTCCTAGCACATTTTGATGGAACTCTCTCACTTAAATGATGATGCTACACTTATTTATGCTATTGTGGTGGGACGATTTGTTTGAGCCTTATTTGCACATATTTCCATGCCATGTTGAGATAGCACTCAACTTTTAGAGCCTTATTTGTTGGAAAGTTTTCCTTGGAGGGGTCCCACCTATCATTCTATGCGATATTTGAACTAGCGTTCACTCTTGGAGCCTATTTTCATTGGAATGTTCCATTTTGGAGGTGTATTACTTGCCACTTCATGCCATTTTTGAAGAAGCATCCCACTTTGGAGGGGTTTGTTACTTATTTATTGGAGGTTGTTGATCATTGGAGTAGATCTAGGGTTTATTCATTACTTTGTGGACATTTTCTTTGGAGCATTGCCTCTTGGAGAGCCTTTGGAGGCTAAACATTGGACTTATTATTATTACCCCTCATTTGATGGAGGTGCACTACTCTCTGTTGATTGGAAGCTTGTACATGTGATTTTGACCATCATATTATATTGTATTTGTTGGAGTAGTGGAGTATTTTGTATTTGTTTACTCCACCCTAAGCTAGATCTAGGATTTCATTAATATTTCATTGTAGGAGGAAGATGAGTTGAAAGCTATATAAGGCTTTGCTCTCTCCCTCATTTGTCATGGTTGGGTTTTGGGAGTTCTCTCTCTTTGGAGCTTAATGGACATATCTTTTCTTGGTGCATACTGAAGTATATGGGTATTTTCTCCTATTATGTGTGCCATATGTTCCTACTTCAAATGTTGTTAATGATTTGTAGGATTTGCTAGAGTTGTCTTTTAGGGCCAATTGAAAGGATTCTCTACCTCATTAGAAGGGTTTATGTGAGAATTATTTCCTCTATTTCCCTTTGATGTTTTATGCATGAATGTATTAACTTGATCCTATTAATACTTTATTGTATAAGACACACCTTAATTAACAATGTTTTGATGTGGCACTGTTTGGACCTCCGAGTATAATTTCTACAATCATTTTTCAGCATGATAGGGTTTCATGTGGCAAGTATATGTAAGCCTTGTTGTCTTTACCATTCATGAATTTGCCCTCTTGGACTAGCCCCTTGACTCCATTTGCCCTTGTTGAATTGGCCCTTCCACACTTTATTTTCCTATGCTATAACAACACAAAAACATTTTGCTACGCTATCTCTTCACATCACCTTGTCCTTCATTTCATAGCCTTATCAATCCTATCTCGGGGAAGCCACCCTTGTGTTGGAGAAGATCCAACCTTATGTGTAGAGGAGCTATTGAGGTGACATTGGGTAACCCCTCTAGGTTGCCTTTGGGATAGCATTGTTCTTTTGGGCCTTAATAACACATGCTAGTTTAGAAGGTAACACTACCTAATAATTATAATCGTAATAATCTAATTTAAGGTCACAACCTAGCGAGTCGCCAAATTGACATGTGAAACTATGTTGATGTTTTCCAAGGACTTGGTGTCCATATCAAGTATTTTTTCAAGTTACCTCACCCATTGTTGAAGATTGTAGTGGACACAAACCATATCATTTAGGTGTTGAAAATCCAACCTATAAGAAGGTTATAATAATTTTAGTGGGTCTTGAAGGTCATAAATATGTTATCCATTGTAAAAAATGTAATTTCTTAGTTGAGGTCCTAACTTGTTGCATTTCTTAAGTGTATTTTTTCAAATACACTCAAATTATGGCCACAACCTAAAGATGGCTTAGCACCCAAAAGGAAAAATTTCATAAGGGTGGTGCTTTTGCACCATAATTTCACCACCAAACATCTACAACAAATAAAAAAGAAAAAAAATACAATGCAAAATAGGAAATAAAGAAAAGATAATTCAAGCTCGCGGGGGGGCCGAGCAAGTGGTAAAGTTGAAATGTTGTAAATGTTGTAAATGGTTGTAAAAGGAAGTTCTCGTATTCAAATCCCCCCAAAATAGAGCAAGTGGTAAAGTTGAAATGTTGTAAATGGAAGTTCTCGTATTCAAATCCCCCCAAAACTTACCCGTGTGCCATAGTTCAGGCCATGTGGATGCACCTAGGGGTATAGTGATAGCAGGATTGGATCTCTGGACCCTATGTCACACGAGTACTAGCCCAGTTCCCAGTTGCCGATTCCCCTAGTCAAAAAAAAACATAATTCAACTTTCAAATAAAACACATAGTTAAAATTCTACAAACTAATGGCTTACAAGGCATTAAAAATACCCTAATGTTGGATAGCATCTGCGAATCCAAATAGTTCAATGGCATCTCTATACATCTACATGTCATAATTAATCGTTTTGCAAGCTTGATTAGGTGCCATCCTATGAAGACATGTAAGGAACCCTTCCATAACCTCACCATAAAAATAAAGTTACACGAGTAAGCAATAGCATAAGCGAGGTTGAGGACAAGTGTTGTTGCATGAATGAGTCAATAGAGCATCCCAATGCATTGACTATCAATCAAATCCCATATCTTCATGTATTTTTCATATCAGGGGGTACCCTTGCCCACATAATCAAATTGGATAGTTTCTTTGGCCCTATCCATGGCCTCATACAAGTAGCCCATTGCAGGCTTATCCCCATCAACCAAGCGGAGAACCTTTACCAAAGGTTCACTAACCATGCACACTTTCTACACTACTTTCTAGAAGGAATTGATGTATACCAGTTTAACTACGACTCTCCCATCTTGTCTTGTGCTAAATGCACAATTGCACCACTCAGCACAAGCAAACATATGCTTCAACTCAAAATGACAATGAAGCATAGAATGAAAAGAAATGAAATTGTTAGCAAAACATGTGATTGTAGGACACAACAACTCCTTGTTTCTTGCGAATTTCTTCATGAAGTTGCATGGTTATAAATTCGTATGTGAATTTTGTGATGCTCCTAGCCCAATCAATGACCTCCTTGATGAAGGAGATTTTGCCCACATCCTCAAGAATCAAATTGAAGCAAAGGGCAGCACATGGAGTCTGGAACGCTATGAGGTGCCTCTTCATTAACAACTTGCCAACAACCACATAATTAGTTGCATTATTTGTTTTATTTGCACATGTTCCACACCAATCTCTTAAATAAACCCATCCAATAATTCACACAACAATGTTGCATCTTTAACATGCATTGACACATCAACAAATTTAATAGACATTGTACCCCTAGGATAATGTACCAAGAAATTAATAAGGGTCCTACCCTTCCCCTCTATCCAACCATCAGACATCACCATGGATCTAGTGACCTCCCATGACTCTTTTAGGTCCTCCATTCTAGTATTGATATCATTCTTTTCAACTTGAAGAATTGGCCCTTGTAACTCCTTCTAGATAGAGCACTTATACCCTAGGCGAACAATAGTGATAACATCACACATTGATTGGAAAGATGGATTGGTCTTTGTAATGCTCAAAGGTATTTCACTTTAGAAAAGACATCTCCAATAACCTTGTTTGCTTCTTGTTTCTCCTTTTTTTAACCATTGACCAAATGGAATTGTGCCCTGTCTCTAGTTCTCAAGACAAGGAAAGGTGATGTCCTCATGGAAGGGGAACCCATGGAATCCCTCTCACTATGATAAACCCAAATATGCCTATGGTTCTCGAGGATATAACCAATCCACCGACAACAAGTTCAACTTTGAGAGTAACTACCTCTTCCCTCTTTTTATCCTTTTCATAAATAGCTTTGCGGGAAGCTTGCATAACCTCGAAGGATGACTTCCTATAAACCCCAACCCCATGCTTTGTAACTCTAGTCAAGTGGTATTTCAACCAACTTAACCCTCCTAACATGAACAACACACACAGTTTACAAGTCAATCTTTATCGGTTGGATCCATTTTTAGGTTCACCGTACTGCCAAAATGGGTTCAACACCTTCAGCAACTTGGCAACAAATGTTAGAAATTGACAGCTTGCAAGATCACTAGAAGAAAGACAAAGCACAAAAACAAACTAGGTGTGGAGCTCATTTAACCACAGTGATGATTTATCACCTCCCAACCATAGATAATACAGCACTATTGTCTCCCCCAAGCTCACACCTTCCAATATAGAACGATGTACATCCAAATAGTCGTAGCACAAACCCCAATAAAACAAGAGAGAAACTTATCCAAGGTGAAAACCTCAAAACTCAGTCTTCTAGCTGCAATAGCGAGCCTTTCTTGACTAGTGCGAACTAGCCTTGACTGACTTACCAAATGAGAGGTTCGAACTCTCTATTTATACACATAAAAAGTGACTTTTTCCCTTACTGGGCCGACCTAGCTGGTCTTGACTGGGGCAGTTTTGCCCACTATTTGGGGAAAACTGCCCATTGTTTTGGGGCAGTTTGACCCACTGGGCCGACTTGTCTTGGGGGAAGATAAAATAAGGTTTATTTAATTCATTTTCTTCTGTAATTATTCCCCAAGGTTTACATTAATTCTTTCAAGGGTTTACATGATTGATTACATCAATATAATCTCCCATAGGAGGTACAAAACATTACAATAAGAATAACTTCCGAAGTTGCAGAAGATCCAACACTCCCTCTCAACAAGGAAGGTATTCTTCGGAAATGGTTATCTAATTTTATTCTTTCTTGGGTCGACCTATGAGGTGGCGCCTCAAGGAGCTACTACTTCAACACTCCCTCTTAGCGAGGGAGACATCATTAGTCTTACCATACTAAAACATATCTAGATATTATATGTACATCACGGTTCTATATCATAAGGAAGGTCTTCCAACACAATCTGAATCCATTGAGAAGTGTCAACAAATCAATCTTTATGCATCAACTCAATCCAGTCCATGGAAGAACATGCACTAGCTCCACGACTCTACACAGTCCATTGGAGAGACCATCATTTCGGTCCATCAGGAATCCATCATCAATACAATGTGCCTTAGCTCAACTCAGTCCTTTGGGGAACATGCACCAACTCAACCAGTCCTTCAGTGAGTGCAAGAGTACCAGTGTGTGCCAGCCTCTTCCATTTCAGGATGTCTGAGAGATCTCCCCACTCTACTAAGTGTTCGAGAGTGTGCACTGGCCTCTCCATCCTATCAAGATGTCCAAGAGATCTCCCATGATCCATTCAGTCCATCAGTAGATCTATCAGCTCAGCAACTCTATACAGTCTATTAGAGAGTACTGCAATCAACATCTCATCTATTATCAGTCTGTTTCTACTGCTGATGGGATCCTCCCATACCTGGCTGAGAGCCTAGACATGCTTCACACGACCATCTACTACCTGTTTGTCTCTTCTACCGATGGGATTTCTCCCATACCTAGCTGAGAACCTAGATGAGCAGTGGCACCAAGTGTACACAAACATCTACTACTTGTAAGTCTCTACTGCCGATGGGATTTCTCCCATACCTAGCTAAGAACTTGGATGAGCAAAGGCACCAGTGTACACGACCATCTACTACCTGTCTGTCTCTACTGTCGATGGGATTTCTCCCATACCTGCCTGAGAACCTGAACGAGTAGCGGTACCTGTGTAGAAGAAAGGTAGATGTTTTTCCCTAAATCATCTTTCTTTCTTTTATAAAGGGATATAATCATGTAATCACTCTACCCACTCCATCACAATGTCAGGGAGTAAAAATCATCCTTCCCTCTTACTGAGGGATATAATCATGGAACTAATCTCCCCACTCTATCACAGAGTGTATGGGAAACTGCCCTCCAAGCAACTAGGGACCAATCTCCTCATCTCATCTCAGGATGAATGGGAGAAGCTTTTGTCCCACCCAAGGTCATTCACTTCTAGCCAAGTCTAAAAGGCCAATACTGAAGGAATGCATGAAACTCAACATCTAGAAAGATGTATGCAACTAGGGACCAATCTCCCCATCCCTATCTCAGGATGGGAAAAGCTTTTGTCCCATCCAGAGCCATTCACCCCTGCCTGGGGGAACACCTACTCAATGCATCAACCTCTAGGAAGATAGTGTATGCACCTAGGGACCAATCTCGCCATCCCATATTAAGATGACTGGGAGAAGCTTTTGTCCCGCCCAAAGCCATTCACCCCTAACTGGGGAACACCTGCTCGATGCATCAACACTACTCATCAAGGGCAAGTCCCCCTCCCCATCATAGGGTGTTTGGGAGTCGAGTACAGTCCCATCCTGTATCATACAAGTACTAATGTGCTCTCGTAGAATCTTCTTAGAACCTGCACACATATCAAGAAACAGAGGCATCATATATATTGAGGCAAACATTTTTGTCCTGCCCTATTCTAGACATGAAATGCAAATGAATGAAATAATCACATAACTAAATTCATGCACTTGTATGGGAGAGTATTAAGAGACTAGTCTCCCCACCCCATTACAGGGCGTCTGGGAGGTCTCCCTCTGTGTTGGAGCGTTCTTCTCCCTTAGCATCTCAGCATCCCACTCCCTCTCTAAGGAGTTCACATATACGATGTAAGTATCCATCATGGTGACGATCAAGTTCATCAAGGATCCTGCGATTGTCTTATCTGAATCAAGACAACAATGCCATCATCGATCGACTCAAGATCTCAATTGTGTTCTTCCTTGACTTAGGAAGACTTCATCAGGTTTCACACCATCATATGCAATAGGCCAGGATCCTCATCTTAAGAGCTAACTCCCTCTATCTCCTCAAAATTCGGTTGAGTAACTTTCATCCTCTATAATCCATCTGTCATGACCCTAACTAGAAAGTAACTGCTTTCCATAATGGTTGAAGAGACGAACAATTGTAGCAGAGAGACCAATATCCGTAGAAGCCTTCCACTTCTAATCGCCAAATCTCTACATGAGATCATTATGGGCATGTGAATCGTATGTACTCAATCCACATCCGTCTGTTGTCATGACTTCCACTTAATTGTTACGACCAGAAGTCATCCTTCTTTCTAAGAGTCATACTTTTAAAGATTTTCTGCTTCCAATCCATCTGCATATTAACAGAATCACTTGTTCTTCCGACCAAGTTTCATCATTCATCCTTGTAGGCCACATCGCATGGTCCTTTCCAACAAGTCAAATCGAGTCAGATGGTTAGCAACATTGCATAATCAAATCAATGCAATAACAATAGTTCATCCAAGTATGTAGGCATCTTAGCCAATGCTACAACGCAACACACACATGGTTACTATCTGGATGCTTGCTATCTCCACTATAACATACCATCAAAAGTGTGCACTGAGCATGTTAGAAGGAGATATCATCCTAGATGGGTTTATGGAATGTTGTGCAGCATTACAGGCTATTTAAACAATCATGTACATAGCAAATACTACATAAGCCTATTGTTCATCAATAAAAAAACTAACATGCTCAACAACTGCTTGAATCTAGGAATGTAGATCTGCATAAAACATATTCAAAACACGACCAAATCTAATCTATCAAAGCAGTAAAATCAAAATACTTATCTCTTATTGTTTTGTGGATGGGATCCCATTGATTCCTTTGAGAGTCCATTGGTCTTCATTTGTTGGGAGTCCATCACCACTTGGGTCTTCATCCCATCGCCTCAACATAGGGAAGAACTAGAAGAAGAACTCCTTCCGAGGATCCTTTGTACTTTCTTTAGGATCATCATTCCTTGGCCTCTTGTGAGGAGTGACTTCATCAACATTAGTAGTTGAGGCTTCATGCTTCCTTTTATTTGAACCAAGAAATTTATTGGCATAGTGTCCAAATTTATGACATCTAAAGCACTTAATTTGTGAAAGATCCTTCTTCTTCTTTGGTTCTGGAATAGGGCTTGGTCTTCCAACTTTATGCTTATGATTGTGAACCTTTCTTCCCTTTCTCTTTCATTTCTTGACATGAGCCATGAATACTTGATTCTCCTCAGTTTGAGTGCCATGAAGTCTCTATCTTGCTGCAATCCTCGTCTCTTCTTGGGTACAATCTGCCCATAACCTGTCAAATTTGGCAACTTGGTTCGACCACTTATGGTTTGAATGAATGACTCCCAAGATGTTGGAAGTGTTAAAATTAGTGCAACTACGAGACCCATTCTTAGAGAATGGTTCCCTAACTAGTTGACTAGGACAGAGTAAGACCCTAGAAGGTACCCTAGGGCCCCTAGTAGTCTCCTGGGGTTCTTGGTCTAGGACCAAGCAGGTTGATGCCATGGCAAAGCCCCTAGCATGTGGCTAGGGCCCCTATATGCCTCTAGGGTATTCTGGTCTAGGACCAGGGACACGATGTCCAAGTAGAACCTACAGGTAGAGGTAGAGATATATTCTGGTCTTGAACTAGGGACACGATGTCCAAGTAGGTCCTATTGGTAGTTGATCAACTTTTAGTGTGAGATTGAAACTCGGCTTATTACTGAGAACCATTCTGCGAGAGAATGGAGGAGCCAGTCAAGGTCCAAGGATTGATCAACCTGATTTAGTGTGAGACTGAAACTCAGCCTAAGGCTGAAAGCTATTCATTAAGAATGGAAGATAATGATGTCCCCTCTCCTAATTGGTTATTGCTAGGTTACTTCTCAAGGGACTGGCCATCCCTTGACGATGTCCCTAGTACCTAACCCTTAGGAGCAGTGTTAAGGACAAAAGGATTGTACCATCCGTTTGGATCTTCCCCCTTATATAGAGATGACAAAATATATAAAACTATGTATCTTGAGAGAGAGAAAATTCTTTGGTCTTGTTGGTCCTAATTGAATGATTGTCCACCTTTACAGTTCACCTTGATCTTGTGGTTGTTGACTCTTGGTCCTATTCTTACTTGGTCCTAGCACTCTCACTTGTGTGCACCTTTGACTATGATGACTCTTACTTTATGGAGTGTATTTACCTAATGGATTATTAAAGACCATTGGACCATGTATTGTTATGGTTACCTTATGTTTTGTTAAAGGACCCTTGATCCACTTATGGTTTTGGACTATTTACCTTATGTTGGATCTTTGGACTTTCACTTTATTATAGATTCATTAAATGATTATTGTATAGTCTTATTAATAAAATCTTTATGAAGGTAGAGTAAGTAAATGAATGGTAAGTCGCTCTTGTAATAACGGCGTGACCCGTGTTCGACTCTCTCGAAGGCATTTCTCACTTGAATGGGAGTGTGGTTTGGTGAATGGACATGTGTTAGGGTGCATTGCATTGTAGGAGCATGAACTGGGATACGAACCCCCGCCTTTTGTCAAATTCCAATAGAGCAAACGGTCGAGAGGGATTTCGTTTGCTTGGCGGCCCAAGATCAAAACCTGTTGCTCCTGGGAGGCGACATTTAAATCCAACCATACTAAGGGTTGGTGCGGTCCAGGCCGAGTCGATCCCCAGGTGTTTTTGTCGACTTAGATGCCCCTGGCTCGTGGTTTCTCAGACCAAAGGTTCGCCCAACAAGTCATAGGGCACTCGAACATACAAAAAAAAAATCTTTATGATTTTATTAATAAATATTAAAGACTTTTTGGACCATATAGTCTTATCTCATGTTAAAGACACTTTGACTTTCTATTCTTGGACCACTTTATCTTACCCTAAGTTATTTTATGATTATCTTTGGACCATCTTTTATATATCATCAGACCATGTTTATTACATTGTAAACATTATAAAAGGAGGGTGCAATACATTAGAGCATCACCTTACATTGGCTCTCGATTTATGACTCCATCAGCTCTGCGATTAATCTCAGCACGATTTCCTTTCCGAGTCTTCTTCCTTACGTGTTTTTCATCAACGATTTCCTTTTCAGTGATCTCTACTCAATACTTATCCTCTGCGGGTTCATCTCTAGATTCACTTTGCGTTAATCTGTGTAGGGTGATCTCTGCGTTTTCTTCCTCAGGTCTGTCTCTGGTTCTTTCTCGTGCTTGATCTCTGCGTCTTCCTTCTCAAGTCTGTCCCCAGCACAGTGATCTATGCCCAGCGTTTCTCTAACGGGTTTCTCTCTGCGATTTTGTCTTCAGCGTGAGAAATCACGGGCTTACCTTTCTCTCTGTGATTTTGTCTTCAGCATGAGAAATCACGAGCTTACCTCTCTCTTTGTGTTTTTGTCCTCAGCGTGAGAAATCACGGGCTAATCTCGATCTCTACATTTCTTTATTCACAAGTTTATCTGCTTGACCTTCGTGACTCCTCTTTGCGATCTCAGCCTGATCATCATATTGATCTCTGTGGGTGAGTGCTTACGGTCTTATATGTAGACATGTCTCTGCGATTGAACTCTGTGTGAGTTCTTACGGGTGAGTGATTGCTTACATGTTTGCCTCTTGAAGTCTACAGCATGTGTCTTTTTCTTCCCCTGGTCACTTGCTTGATTTTATGCCTGCACTGCTAATTAATTGAAGAACCTGTCGTCTGTTTACTCCTACTTGAACTCTCTCTCTCTCAAGGTACGCATATGGTTTAACCAGGTTGACTTGTCCTTTCAGTGACAAAATCAAACTCAGAACTATCTGAGTATAAGGTGGATCCAAATAATGGTTATAATTCTTTAATGTTGTTTCTCCTGTACATGGTTATTTTACTGTAAATGTTATTTGAGATTTATGTTATTGAACTTAGCATTTGATGATTCTCGAGGACCAACGTCAACGCAGTGACCAAATGGAGCGTTAAGTTGAAAGAGATGAAAATTATGTTCTTTTGTTTTAGTTCAGTTTAAATTTACAATTGTTTATATATTCTTGTATTAAGTTTATTACTTGTGATAAAAATGTATCTAACCTTTAAATTTTAACAGGAAGACCATTTAGAGTAGTCATGACAAGCTCCTTATCATCAATGGGTTCTCCACTCGACCTTAGCTTGTCCCTTAGTTTTGTGATCATCATGAAGTATGAGGCAATTGATTCAAACATGGACATCTTCATATTTGATAGTTGGTTCCTCAATGTGAGAGTCACATTGATGCCACTATGCTCAAATAGCCTCTTTAAGGTTTTGAGCATCTTCCTAGTTGTCTTCTTTTGCGATATTTGAGGAATCCACCAAGATTCTTCTTGCTATGGCGTCATTCTTCCTCCAATGAGACTTGTCTTCTTCAGCTTCTGGTTCCGGAGCCTTCTCATTGACAAATTTCAAAAGATGATTTTTTCCAAGATGAGAACTCTAGAATTCCAAGGGATGAAGTTGGTAGCCACATTAAGACAATCTTCAACCTTCATTCCAATCATCTTGCCTGCATATCTAAACCAAAAACCCTAAAAGGAGCTAGGTCAAAAATGAAGTTTGGAATTTTGTGAAACTAACCTCACCAATAGATGCGCCCTATCAAGGCAAGTTGAGAGAAGGTGAGGTCGAGCCAAATCTATGGACTAATCAGCACAAAACTTGAAACCCTAATTTCCGCAGTAACTGCGTTAGCTGTGGAATCAAATAAAAAAATGAAACTTATCAGAATTCGGTTTTTCCTTCACCAAAAGATGCGCCTCCCTTAGAGCAAAATTTCCAAGTCACTTTTTCTCCTAGATTGATGAGGGAAGGCCTCAAAATGTCAAGCCCTAGCTTCCAGTGATGGCTTCTTCTAGAACTGCTCTGATACCATGTTAGAAATTAACAACTTGCAAGATCACTAGAAGAAAGACAAAGCACAGAAACAAACTGGGTGTGGAGCTTGTTTAACCACGATGATGATTTATCACCTCCCAACCATAGACAATACAACACGATTGTCTCCCTCAAGCTCAAACCTTCCAATGTAGAACGATGTACATCCAAAGAGTCGTAGCACAAACCCCAAGAAAACAAGAGAGAAACTTCTCCAAGATGAAAACCTCAAAAATCAGTCTTCTAGCTACAGGAGCAAGCCGTCCTTAACTAGTGTGAACTTGCCTTGAGTGTCTTACCAAATGAGAGGTTCGACTTCTCTATTTATACACATAAAAAGAGAGTTTTTCCCTTACTGGGCCGACCTAACTAGTCTTAACGGGGCCGACCTAACTAGTCTTAACTGGGGCAGTTTTGCCCATTGTTTAGGGCAAACTGCCCACTGTTTTGGGGCAGTTTGACCCATTGGGACGACTTGTCTTGGGGAAGATAAAATAAGGTTTATATAATTATTTTTCTTGTGTAATTCTTCCCCAAGGTTTACATTAATTCTTTCAAGGGTTTACATGATTGATTACATCAATATAATCTCCCATAGGAGGCACAAAACATTACAATAAGAATAACTTCCGAAGTTGCACAAGATCCAACAAGAAATAATCTACTTCCAACTTCAAACCTCGGACCAAAAAAACAAAAAAAATGAACATCAAACAATGTTGGAAAAAAATACCAACTTGCTCGTAAAAAAAACAAAACTATAAATTGTTCTATGAATCATGAAAAAATGATAATAAGAAGCAAGCAACATTCACTTTGAAAACCCTACGTTAATTTGGAAAAATAAACTAGTTCAGAGAGTGGAATTTGAAAAAATACATGGGATTTGAGAATATGAAAACCATAAGCATATAGGAATCAATCCCCACTTTAACAGAAAAAATTCAATGGTGATGAGAACAGTGGTTAGGCCCTCCTAAGATCAATTGTTGATGATGGTAAACGCCTTCCCTCTTAATCCCAATAGTTGCAAAGATAAATGAGTCAAGAAAAATAAAATTGAGACTTATAAGAGTCAAAACCGTCACAGGCAAAATTTCTCGTCATGGCACAATTTTTTTATGATTATAGTGAAGTAGCAATTTTTTAGAGGTAATTTCTCGCTTAGGGTTGAGCATTCCGAAAAATCATGATGTCAATTTTTCAGCAATTTTTTCATCTATGACTGGAACTAAGTCCAATTACTTGTTCCTTAAAATTCTTTCAAGATTGTTCACCTTTGAACAAAATAACAGAAAAAACTGAATTCGACAAGCAAAAAATTCAAAGAGAAACATAATCCCCAACAATAAAAACCACAAAGCAATATAATCCCTACCTAATTTCTAATTAATATAATTGCCAAAAAATGCAGAGGGATTTCCTGAGAACCATAGAGTAGACAAGATAAGGTATCAACACTGAAAGCAAGAAAATATAAAGAACTAATTGTCTACCTAAAAGCTAAATGTCTAACTAATAGAAAATATCAGATAGTGTGTTGCACCCCATATCCTCTACAAGGTGCTTGCTAGGATATACCAAAGTGAAGGGGTCTTTTGCTATTATAAAAGGCTAAGTTTGGGCTTGTTTATGTAGAAGTGTTGGTTTAGTAGGGCTCAAAACCCATGGTCTGGTCATGGTGGGTCTTCTTGGTTTTCATTCAAGGAAGTGTTGGTTAAATGACATTATTGACTGCCCTAGGTTGGTATCTAATGCTTCTTGGGATGGGCCTATTAAGACACATGACTTAGGGGCTCCTGGCCCCACTCATGTTTATACTATGCTGAAGGTGATTACACTTGTAAGGGTTGGCATACCTGATATAGCACACCTCATTTATGCCCACTTGGACCTTCCTTTTCTTGTATGACCCCTCTTCTTGGTCTACATGTTCACACTTCATCATGATGGCATCTTCTTCAAGAGAGCTTTGCATTGATAAAGGGGAGGGCGTTGAAGGATCCTCTACATTGTTAGGGTTAGTTGGGGCATGATATCCTCTCTCAGCTCATCACTTCATTTAGATGAAGCAATTTTCATTATTTTGTCATTATTTAGTCTTTTGTGGTTTAGTTATTTTAGTCTTTTGTCATTATTTTGGGAGGATTGTAGGTCATAAACCCTAACTCTTTAGTTATTTTACATTTTAGTAAGGTAGGCTCTTAAGTTAGATAGGTCTAGGTGTTGAATTTTTATCTTATTCGCAGATCTTGACAATTATTTCACAATTATTTCAAGCATTCATTTCATCCCACAATTTTCATTGAATAATTGCACACTGAAAATTTAAACTTAAATTGTAGCAGAAACAAAAGATCATAGAAAGATTGCCATACACAAGAGACACAAAGATTTTATCCTAGGAAACCCAAACAGGGAGAAAACTAGCCAACTTTTCTTAGAAGAAATCAATCCAATTCAAGTACAATACCATTCATAAAGAGAAACCCTAGCACAAGAGAGGTTCACCCTTCTTCACAAGAAACCATAGCAAGGGTAGCGCTTTCAAAGACAATAAGAACCCCAAAAACTACTCCTTTGACTTTTGCTATGCTTGCTTTTCTTAAAAGAAATCAATCCAATTCAAGTACAATACCATTCATGATGAGAAACCCCAGCACAAGAGAGGTTCGCCCTTCTTCACAAGAAACCTTGGCAAGGGTAGTGATTTCAAAGACAATAAGAACCCCAAAAATTACTCCTTTGACTTTTTCTATGCTTGGCTGAAATTGCATACTAGGAGAGAGAATATATGTGTGATGATGAGTGAACAAATGAAGTGTGTGAGCACTTTATTTATATTCTTCAGTTCACTTGACTTTTTCCTCAATGGGGCCAACTTGTATTTTTACTAGGGCAGACTTTATTTTTCTTCTAGGTCAACTTGTCTTCTTGTCTTCAACTTTCTTTGGGACTTCTTCAATGGCTGACTTGACTTCTTGGTTATTTCTTCATCATAGAAAAGTTGTCATTGTTGATGTTCATCTCCTCACATGCACGTCTATTCACACATAGAGTCCTAATGTTGAATAGACCCACGAAGAAGTCCTAGACACTTCTTAGATCTTGTCAATTCAACAATAGTCCTCTAAAATAGAATAGATCACTCCATTAAGGGTAGGCAATGTGACCACGAGTCTTATCAAGCACCTCAAGCCTTATTAGCAATTAGCCAAATCTCATGGCTAGGCAAGGCTACACCAGGGCCATCTAGAATGTCTACCCAATGCTGCACTATGGAGAAACATCAACACTAGGAAGCCTTATATAAATAAAGGCTCCTAACTTTCATTTGTAACAAGACAGGGGTTCTAATTATGTACTTGTTTCTTTTTCTCTTGGTATATTGGAGCATTTGAGTGAGGCGCACCTCTCTTTTTGGCAAGTTTCTCTTGTGATGAATGGTGGATTTTCTAGGGTTTTCTATCTTGCAAGATTGATCCAAAGAATAGTTGTAATAACTCGTGGCTAAGGAAGGACTTAAGAAGTATCTCTTGCTCTCTTTCTTGGTTGATGTTGGTAAGATCTCTCCATTTTCTTGTTGGACGTCGCTTTTGCACCTTAAGCAAGGTAGATTAGGGTTTTATTGGCATCTTGTAAATCTTGTTAGAGGAGACTTTCCTTTTGAAGGAGCTCTCTGCGTTGTGGGCCTTGGGATTCATTGTTAGCCCTAATTAGGATTTGGCTAACAATGAATCCCAGCAGATAGGTTTAAAGTTCTGACAATCCCTTCTCATACTTGCATACTGTCCCATTGTTTGTTTATTTGTATGTGAGCATCCTTGCATTATTGCAACTGAGAGCATATCACTCCCATCCAGTTCAGGGGCAAGGCTAACGAAACCATTAAGCACTTTCTAAAACCGTATTGAAATTCTTAATATGTCAAAGACCGTTGGCAATGCAATAAATTTCCAAAAATATTGAACCTGGAACTTTCAAAAATTTTAAATTTGCTAATATGTTCATATACAGAGAAAAAGCTAGACAAGTTCTTAGGATAGAATCAATATCATCTCAAGATAATAGAGCAATGACCAATACAAAGACAAAAGCTGACATATTTTTCTTTTTTCAAATTTAGAAAAATTATAGATTGCTTTATACAACTCTGGTCAAAATTCAAGTACGTTGGTTTTCAAGGTAAACAATTTTGGCAGACATTTATAAAGCCCCGAATGTTGTAACAATGGTAGTGTGTGCCCACATCCAAATCAAAACACTGTATTCATTATGATCCAATTGCTGAGAGCCTGAAATGATCTTAAAGCATTGAACGCCTGCTCATGTCTATAATAAGCAATGTGCAATATTAAGCAAATTCTCAATTACAAACATATATTCTCAACAAAAAACAAGAAGAAATTGGAGGCTTACCATTTCCATACCCAACTTTTGGTACTTTTCAAAGGCCTCTGGTGTTACATACTCTGATACGGCCATGTGCCTCTTTGTGGGGCGCATGTATTGACCAAACGTTATTACATCAACACCTGCTTCTCTGACCTTCTTCATTGTCTCAATTACTTGAGCCGGGGTTTCCCCACAACCTAGCATTACTGATGTTTTTGTTAGGACACCAGGAGGAGCATAAATTTTCGCCATTTTCAACACTTCAAGTGATTGATTGAAATTGGCCCGATGGTCTCGCACTACGCGTTGAAGCTCTTCTACAGTCTCAATATTGTGGGCAAAAACGTCCAACCCTGAAGTTGCAACTTTCTGCACACATTCCGAATTCCCTTGGAAGTCTGGCACTACACGTTACATTAAGCAGAAATTAGCAAGATTGAGGCAGATTCTGCTACTTCTAGTATTCACATGAGAAGTGAGTGCCAACAAACATGTAACAATAACTTGGATAGAATATAATTGGCATGACAAGATTTTCTGAAAACTATATACAGAAGCATGTGCTGTTTTTCCAAAGATTCCGTGAATATAAACGAGAGCTTGAGGTGGCTTGGCTATGGCTAATTAACATGAAAAACTTATCAGAAAAAATAATACCAATGTGCGTGCAAGCAGAGACAAAAACTTACCAAGAGCCTCCACGAGCATTTTAGGTTTCAGCTGCTTCAATTTCTGTACAGTCTCGGCAAAATGACCACTTCCTTGGTCAGGCAAGTCGTCTCTATCGACACTTGTCAATACAACGTAATCAAGCCCCCATGAGACAATTGCCTCTGCCACATTAGTAGGCTCATTTGGATCAGGTGGAGGCGGGGTACGCGATGTTTTCACTGCACAAAATCTGTTTAATGAAACAAAAATAATCTCAACATCTTGAACTGAATTAAAACAAATAAAAATGACCGTAAAGTAATGCCATTTTCCATATTAAATTATAAATCTCGAATTTCCAGCCACGGTCTGGGAATAAACCGAAAAGCTACATTTTTCAGTAATGACTACTATTGAAAACAATGTGAAACTTCGGAACAGCATTTGTTTCTTAAAAATTATTTTGAGAATTTAATGACTAAATTTTACAAAGCCCCAAAATCCACGAATTCAGCGTTCGGATCAAATTAGCCTCAAATTTATTCTTGTGAAATTTGCTGGTTTGGTCCCCTTTAAAAATATCTATCAATTATATCTCCGATGCGTTTAATTTTAGCCATTTTATGAGATCCATGACTGCTTATAATACAAAACCCTATAAATTTAGCCATCAATGTACCTGCAACCTCGTGTGCAGGTATCTCCAAGTATCATAATAGTGGCAGTGGCAGTCCCCGTTTCTCCGCCCGACCAGCACTCTCCTAAATTGGGACACTTGGCCTCCTCGCAGACCGTGTGTAAATTCAATTCCCTTAATTTGGCTTTGATGGCCGTATAATTGTCCCCTCCTGGAACCGCGGCTTTCATCCACTTGGGCTTGGGGAGGGGGTTTTTCTTGGTGCCAACATCCACAGAGTAGGGCTCCTCCCCGAGGTTCTGTGTGAGGAAATCCGATAGAGTTGGACCGCCATTGGCCAGTCTCTCTCGTAGGGCTGCCAGCGCAGGAGTGGTTGATTCAGCGGTTTGTTCGACGGAGCTTGAGAAGGCTCGAACTCGAGACCGGTTGAATTGACGGTGGAGAGGTTTCGATCCCCGGGCGATCCTACGGAAGAAAGCCGGAGGGATGGACATTTTTTCAGAAGATCCCTAAGCAGAATGGAGGCGCCAACAAGAATCGAAGCGTTGATTTAAGCTGAGGAGATGTACAGTCCCTTCGGTCCTTCGAAATCCAATGGCTGTTATCGTGCACTGAATTAAAGCAGTCATATTTCATTCAGTCAATAAATATTTATTAATATCATAATTCATTCAGTCAATTAATTTTCTTAGTATATATTTTTTTATGATTTGGTCGTGTATATCAATCGCCGTTATTAAAGTTTGTAAAATTATATTTTATGGTTTAATTTAAAATAGTTTATAATGATTCTTAAGTAAATATAAAATTATATTTTATGTTTTAGATGAAAATAGTTTATAATGATTCTAAAGTAAATATAAATTAAAGTTTTTAAAATATTGTTTAAAATACTTAATGTTAGATATTGAAGATGAAGATTATATGCATTAAAATTACTTAAATAATTTTTGTAATTGGGATTTCTTAAAAACAAAATGATTGGATATCTCCTAAGGTTGGTAGATTGAATTGTCACTTTGCTTCATGCATGATGGAAACTTTGTAAATTGTAATTTCTTATTGAGCGATGTGTTTATGGGGAATAGATTGATTTATTACTAGATATTTTGTCTATATTGTAGTACATCTGTTTGTCTTAATTGGCGAGTATTTGGATATACCCAACCATAAGATCGGTTTCTAGTCTATTGATAAGAATGTCTATTTCAATACATATCAAAGTACGAATACTTAAGTTGTCGAGCAATTGCATTTGCATAGCTTTGGGTGGGAGTGCCAAAGTTTATGGGGGTAAATTGCATAATCACGGAAACATGTCCCTGTTGATAATGAAAAGCATTTTGCCTCTGAAACATGTCCCTATCAATAATGAAAAGCATTTTGACTCCGATGGACTATGCAAAGCAAATGACGAAGAACATTTTTCCAATGATAGACCATGCAAAGCAAATAATGCATTTTGTCAATGATGAACTATGCAAAGCAAATAATGCATTTTGTCAATGATGAACTATGCAAAGCAAATGAGGCTACCAATGAAAAAGGACAATGACGATAGTGAGCGTCCACGTGCTCTTGGTTTATTTAATCAAAGGTTTTGTGAAAAGTTAAAAAAACTCAAATGCTAATATTGAAAGCATGTGTTAATACTAGTACCAATACCAGTTCATTATGAGTAAGCAAGTTATAATGCCTTTTTCATAAAGTGCTTAAGCTCAAAATGCCTTCAATTTCATAGAAAGTCTAGACTAAGCTTATATATCAATTAATTTTTCCCTACTAGGTTGATGATTATTCAAGCGTGATAGGCCCTCAAGAGCCATTTCAAAGAAGAAAGCCATCAAAATCTGTAGCAATTGTTGCATAATGATAAGGAAGCCAATTCAGCAAAGGGAAGCAACACAAATCGAACTATAGTGTATCATGATCTCCTGAATTCAACCATAAACTTCGAGACTTCAATCTCCAAAATTCTTCTTCCCGCCTAAACGCTCAAAAGAGTTAAACTGGGCTTTTTGTTCTTTTTCCAGCATGGTAGAGGTGATCTTTGTTTCTTCCCTTTCTAGTTGAATCTCCTCAAGTTTTTCCAAGGCCTCTTTTCTATCGCTGGTTGGATTTTTAGGAGATTGCTTTACCCAATCCTTTAACGCAGCTTTGGTGTTTTTTAATTTCCTCTGCCAATCAAAATTTGGTGACCCAGTGACTGGGATGCTCCACGCCTTAGTTATAATGGGAAAAAGACCATTTATGTCAATTTACAAAGGACTGAACTGAAAGGGTATGGGGCCGAGGTCTTCTTCATCCTCAAGCTGGAGAAAAATTGGTTTATGGTCTGAAGTGAGTTTGGGCAAAATACTGGAGGAGATGATTTTTTTTTCCATTAAAAAAGAACTCTGCACTAGAATTCGATCTAGCCTGCCTGATATATTGGCTACTCTTGTATGATTATTAGACCATGTGAATCGACCTCTTTTTGGTTTAAAATCAATCAGATCCCAAGTTAAGATGAGGTTCTCCACCATTTTATGCATGGGATATCTCCCACATATTCCACCTTTTTTCTCTTTTGGATCCAAAGTAATATTTAAATCACCAGGTACAATTAAATTTGAAAGAGCGTTTGCAGCAAGAAAATTTGCCAAAGAATTCTAGCATTCTCTTTTCTCTTGAAAATTGACAAGGGCGTAAAGATTAAAAACATCAAAGTATATCTTACTTTGAGTATGTCGGAGATCAGTAAATATCCAATGCTACGTTTTAAATAATATTTCCAGTGAGAATAGTTCTTATGTCCACAGGGTTGTAAGTCCATCGGATGAACCCCGTGCACTCACAATCATCC
Source organism: Pseudotsuga menziesii (assembly GCA_001517045.1). NCBI lineage: Eukaryota > Viridiplantae > Streptophyta > Pinopsida > Pinales > Pinaceae > Pseudotsuga > Pseudotsuga menziesii. The sequence continues at coordinate 171,195 of LPNX011004969.1, read as the reverse complement.
CTGCATCCTTTTTCCATTTCTTTTTGCTTAAGGAAAGAAGACTGGCCTCCTCTATTTTTGTCTCTTGGAGCATAAGAATATCGAGAGAAGCCATTCTTAAGAGGTCTTTAATAGCTTCAACTTTCGAAGAATTTCCCAACCCCCTGCAATTCCAAGAGACAATATTCATTATTTGTTAAAGACAAAAGGAAGAGGGCCTTCTTTTGAAGGTCTAGCCCGAGTATAATTGGCAATTAACATCTTAGTTGTAGCTTGACTTCCTTTCATCTTTAGGCGTTCGGCTTCTTCCTCCGAACCTTCTTGAGATATTTAAGCCCTTTTTTTGAAGTCCTCTCTAGAGATTCTTCTTCATATGAGCCAGAAGTATCCATAGATTTTTTTTTTCCATTTCTGCATAAGTGGGAGAATTTCTATCAGCAGAAGAACCAAGATTCGACTCAGCTGATTCTTTATTTTCTTCTTGTATCTGATCTTGAGATTATGGAACTTCTCCCTCTTCAAGAACTGAAGGAACTTGTTCTTCTGAATTGCTCAACACAACAAAATTGTTTTGTGTTGTTATTTCCTTCACAGCTACTCCAATTTCATTTTCTTTTGTCCGAAGGTATTATTACCCATCCCCAATTCTCCTCTTTTTCCCTTTGATTTGTTTCCTTGCTTTGTTGTACTTGTTTTTTGAACTTGTGTCCATTGGTCTCCCTTCTCTTTGGCATCTTCTTCCTCTGCTTTCTTCTTGCATGATCTGGCAAAGTGGCCATATCCATGACAATGTCTGCACTTAAAGGGCAATTGCTCGTAATCAAGCTCCTGCACATGCGACCAATCTGCTACAATCAAATTAATTGCTTCAGGAAGCCCTTCCTCCAAATCCACCTCAACACATATTCGAGCATAAGTATATTGATCTCTTCTTTCAGCCCTATCAATATACTTCCCCAAAGTATTTCCTATAGCTTCTAGTGACTCCGAGTTCCAGCAATGAAGAGGAAGATGCGACAGTCTAACCCATACAGGAACAACAAAAGGAACATCTTGATTCGGATCAAAGTCTGGATTCAATTTGTCCAGGTAAAGCCCTTGAGGGTCCATGAAATATGGCCCATTTCTGAAAATTAAATCCCTATCTTCTGAATTTTCAAAGAGAAATACATAGTATCCTTTATCTATCAAATTGTTGCGTATACCTTCTGAGATAAGGGGCTTCCAGTTTCTTTGAACCCACCCATAGATTGATTTGGTAGATGGCCAAAGACTAGTAAACTGGCCAATAAGACCACAATCTGCAATATTTATGGTTGTTGGGCAACGTTGTTCCACAGGTAGATCCATCGAATGAATGTTGTCTAATTTCTTGACAAATGTCTGATGAATTTGACTGAGCTTCCTCTTGTTGCTTGATGCTACCAGTCCCTTGAAAGTGGTGAGTTTAGAGGGAGGGGAGGAACCCCCTCCATCTGCCATGGAAGAAACTCTTAGAGCACTGAAGAATGGAAACCCTAGCAAAGATGATCAACAATCTTCTCGAGAAGGGTCGAGCCACCCAAATCTCATAGAGATCACGCAAAAAGATCCAAAGAGCTTCAATCTGATTCACCAATCCACACAAAACCTGCAATCAATGATAGCTGAAGAGAAATCATCTTGGAGCAAAAGTCGTGTTCATCTTCTTTTGAGTGCATAGTTTTATTATTTGGAATAGACCTTTGACCTATGACTTTAAGCTGTGAATTAAGTGAGAATCGAATTAGAAATCCAAGGAAGGAAGAGGTTGCTACCGACCAAATTCAAAGTTTATTAAAGGGAGAAATCACGAGATCCAAAGGGAAAGCTAGACTAATGTACTAGTATTAGCAACATGGGGTGATTTGTAATTGCAATGGGTAATCTTCCCAAGTGTGACCATCTAACATGTTTGTAGTTCAAAAATGTCTAGGCCATTGACTAATTTTAGTCATATATGGACATTAATATAATCTCTATTCTGCATGATACCAGTTATAAATTTAAATTGATCTAACTCTCAGTGGTTTGATTTTTTCAAATCCCATTTTTGCATCCCCCTAGTAGCAAATGTTATGACTTCTTGAGAATTGTTGTTCTTGTGAATTGATAACTCCAAGAGTTAAATCACTATTATTGTTATTGTTGATGTATTTGTAACTTCCGAAGATATTCTGATGTATATTATCATTGTATGTTTTTGTACCCCCATTGGGGATGTGTTTACCCCCTTGCGGGATGTCTTAATTGTGTCTAGACCTTGAGGTACAACCTCTATTGTAAGCCGGGGAAATAGTCCCGAGTGTAACATCATATAATGTGTATTTGGAGACTCTATGGGAGAAGTCAACCCTGTTAGGGAAGATAAGTGGGCCCTAGTCGTATGCTTGGTCAGTCACTTAAAAGGTACAAATAGGGAGGTGCTCTCCCTCATTTATATACACCTCACACTCTCAAGTTCGTATGAGAGAGAAAGAGAGACAAAGGGAGGAGAGATAGATAGTTGTTGAATACTTCTTATTACTGATTTTAATCATCTTACTATTATGAGGAAGTTTGCGGGGTTTTCTCCTTTATGGTTTCCCTAGTGAAAATATTTGTGTCTTGTGTATCTCTTATATCTTATGCATCTAGTTGTACTTATTATTCTTTTAGACAAAGATCCTAATCAAGCTAATAAGATCTAGAAAAACTAACATGGTAACAGAGCCTCTCTAAAAAGAAGGCACTATGCAGTTGCGGAAACTAGGGCTTCCTAGTTCAAGGTGTTCTCTCCACATATCATCAAGAAAAGAGGGCTAGGCTAACTCACCTCAGTAGGACGCAGTTTCATAATTGAAGAAGTTTCATTTTTGACCTTGTCATTGGTGTCGGGAGGAACAAGGGCATCAAGTTTTGGAGGGTTCCCACCTCTATTTTCCGAAAGTGACCTAGCTGAGCAACTCGCCTCAAGGAGGCGCATCTTTTTGTCCAAACAGAATTCCCAAACCCCAAGTTAGAAAAATTAGGGTTTCTCTAACAAACCTTAGGTCAGCCAACTCCGGAGCCAGGTCGGACACCTCAAATCAATAAGATATAAATATTTTTCTATTCCCATTTGAGGTTCTCATTTGAAAATATGACTCGTCATACTCAGCTTGAGGACAAGCTTGGAGGGGCTGATAACTTTTGGGCATGGAAGTATAGAATCTCCCTGATCCTTGAAGAGAATGATTTGGATCAGTACATCAATGAAGAAGTTCCAGAACCAGAGTGAGATGAGGAAGGTTGCTCATAAGAGAAGCATGCATAAGGCTAAGAGAATAACTGCATATTCTATTAAGGATCACCTCCTCCTTCATGTGTCTTCATTCAAGCATCGAAGGAAGTGAATGATGCTTTGACAAAGATGTTTGAAGGAAAGAACATCAACCAAAAGATGACTTTGAGGAACCAATTGAAGAATGTGAAGATACAGAACTCCGAGACTATACAGTCTTATTTCACAAGAGTTGATCAAATCAAAGAATAACCTGAAGTGGTTGAAGAAAATCTCGAAGAAGGAAAAATTGTAATGACTACCTTGAATGGTCTCCCTAAAGCATGGGACTCATTCATTCAAGGAATTTGTGTTAGAAGGAAGCTGATATCTTTCAGAATAATTTGAGAAGAGTGTGCACAAGAAGAAGCTAGACTTGTGACAAGAGAAGAAAATATAGGAGCAAATAACGGTCAAGCTCTCACAGTTCACACCGGGAAGAACTTCAAGAAGAAGGGTAAGAAGGAGAACTTTCATCACAACAACAAGAAGGACAAGAAACAAAAGAAGACCAAAAGAGATACTTCAAATGTTCGATGCTATACCTATGATGAAAAGGGACACTTTGCAAGAGATTGCCCCATCCGGAAAAGGAGACACCATGCTCTTGTTGTCAAAGACGATGAACATATAAACAAAAGATTTAGACGAGAGAAGGATGATTCAGATGAAGAGTATGTACTAATATCAACACTTATTGGCACTATCTCACACATAAGCAATGATTGGCTTGTGAATGGTGTAGCTTCGAAACATATGACAGGATACAAGGAATCATTCGTTAATGAACATGACTCACCTCATCAGGTGAAACTTGGGGATGACTATCAATACCCCATAAAAGGGAGTGGAGAAGCTTCATACAAGATTTAATCCAGGAAATATTTAAAGATGAAGGATGTGTTATATGTTCAAGGATTGAAGAATAATCTTCTCTCCTTTTTTGTACTATATACAAAAGGTATTAGGGTTGCTTTTATCGATTGACCAAGTTCTGATGTGGCCTAGAGGAAAGACAATAGAGGATGCAACGGTGATTGGAGAAGAAGACAGAGGCTTGTACAAGCTGAAGGGACATCCTGAACAAGCATTGGTTCATGAGTCGATTGAACCAAGTGAACTATGGCACAAAAGGCTTGCACATGTGCACTATAGGGCATTACCGATGGCAAGCAAAGCAGTATCAGGACTTCCAAAGATCCAGGCAAGGCATGAAGGCATTTGCAAAGGATGTGCGGAGGCTTCCCACCTCAGTTTTCAGAAGTGACCTAGTTGAGCAAGTTGCCTCAAGGAGGTGCATCTTTCTGTCCAAACAGAATTCCTAAACTCCAAGTTAGGAAAATTAGGGTTTCTCTAACAAACCCTAGGCCAGCCAGCTCTGGAGCTAGGTCAGACACCTCAAATTGATAAGATCTAAATATTTGTTATTTCCATTTGAGTTTCTCATTTGAAAAGATGACTCGTCATACTCAACTTGAGGACAAGCTTGGAGGGGCTGATAACATCTGAGCATGGAAGTACAGAATCTCCCTGATCCTTGAAGAGAATGATTTGGATCAGTACATCAATGAAGAAGTTCCAGAACCATAGGGGAATTAAGAAGGTTGCTCATAAGAGAAGCATGGATAAGGCTAAGAGAATATCACATATTCTATTAAGGATCACCTCATCCCCCATGTGTCTTCATTCAAGCACCGAAGGAAGTGTATGATGCTTTGACAAAGATGTTCGAAGGAAAGAACATCAACCATAAAATGACTTTGATGAACCAATTGAAAAATGTGAATATACATAACTCCTAAACTATACAGTCATACTTCACAAGAGTTGATCAAATCAAAGAATAACTTGAAGCGGTTGAAGAAAATGTCGAAGAAGGAAAAATTGTAATGACTACCTTGAATAGTCTCCCTAAATCATGGGACTCAATCATTCAAGGAATTTGTGCAAGAAGGAAGTTGATATCTTTTAGAAGATTTTGAGAAGAATGTGCACAAGAAGAATCTATACTTGTGACAAGAGAAGAAAATATGGGAGCGACTAATGATCAAGCTATCACAGTTCAGACTAGGAATAACTTCAAGAAGAAGGAGACGAAGGAGAAGAAATAAAGCTTTCATCACAACAAGAAGAAGGACAAGAAACAAAATAAGAACAAAAGAGATACTTCAAATGTTTGATGTTGTACTTGTGATGAAAAGGGACACTTTGTAAGAGATTGCCCTATCAGGAAAAGGAGACACCATGCTCATGTTGCCGAAGATGATGAACCAAGAAACAAAAGATGTAGAAGAGATAAGGATGATTCAGATGAAGAGTATGTGTTAATCTCAACACTTGCTGACACTATCTCACACATAAGCAATGATTGGCTTGTGGATAGTGGAGATTCTAAACATATGACAGGATACAAGGAATCATTCGTTAATGAACATGACTCACCTCATAAGGTGAAACTTGGGGATGACTATCAATACCCAATAAAAGGGAGTGGAGAAGCTTCATACAAGATTTAATCCAGGAAATCTTTAAAGATGAAGGATGTGCTATATGTTCCAGGATTGAAGAAGAATCTTCTCTCCATTTCTGCACTAGATACAAAAGTTATTAGGGTTTCTTTTGTCGATGGCCAAGTTTTGATGTGGCCCATAGGAAAGACAATAGAGGATGTAATAGTGATTGGACAAGAAGACAGAGGCTTGTACAAGCTCAAGGGAAAGGCTGAACAAGCACTGGTTCATGAGTCGATTGAACCAAGTGAACTATGTCACAAAAGGCTTGCACATGTGCAGTACAAGGCACTATCGATGGGAAGCAAAGCAGTCTCAGGACTGCCAGAGATCTAGGCAAATCATGAAGGCATTTGTAAAGGATGTGCACAAGGAAAGAATGCGAAGAAGACATTTCCCAGCAACGAGAGCAAGGCTAAAGGAATACTGGAGATAGTATACTTGGATGTATGTGGACCAATGTCCTCTAGTTCATTAAGCGGGTATGTGTACTATGTTTCCTTTATAGACAATTTCTCACGTAAGACTTGGATATATTTATTGAAAGGGAAAAGTGAAGTTTTCAGTAAGTTCAAGGAATATAAAGCCTTCGTCGAGAACCAAATGGTTAGAAAGATCAAGACTCTACGGTCAGATAACGGTGGAGAGTTCACTTGGGAAGAATTCAAGGAATTCTACATATGGAAGCATCAAGAAATATAAGGTGATATTCATAGCACGAGGCTTCTCACATAAAGAAGGCATAGACTCTGAATAGACATTTGCACCTGTGGCGAGGTACACTTCCATTAGGACCATACTTGCTTTGGCAATAGTTATGAAATGGAAAATACACTAGATGGATGTCAAGACAGCTTTCTTGAGTGGAGTAGTTGAGGAGGAAGTGTACGTGGAACAACCACTAGGATTCGAGACACATGATAGGAAGACCCATGTGTGCAAATTAAAGAAGGCCTTGTATGGATTGAAATAAGCACTAAGGACATGGTACGACAGGATGGATAACTTCCTGGTGAGATTCGGATTTACCAAGAGTAAAGTGGATTCCAACCTCTACTTCAAGGCGGAAGACAGAAGACCAATGATACTCCTTCTATATGTCGATGACTTGTTTCTAACAGGTGAAGAGGAACTCATTAAAATGCAAAGAGGAGACTTGCTACAGAGTTTGAGATGAAATACCTACGTATGATGCACTACTTCTTATGCATGGAGGTGTGGCATAGTGTAGATGGGATCTTCCTTGGTCAAGCAAAATATGCAGTGGATATTCTGAAGAGATTCATAATGATGGACTGCAAGGCAATGACCACACCTATGGAATCTAACTTGAAGCTTCTGAGTGATACTTCATCTGATACGGCTGATGCCACGATGTATCATCAGATGATTGGCTCATTGATGTATTTGATGAATACGAGACCAGACATATGCTTAGCGGTGAACACCTTGGGCAAGTTCCTGACAGATCTAAGACATGTTCACATGATAGCTGCAAAGCATATACTGAGGTACCTAAAAGGTACAGTGGATTATGGGATCAAATATGATACAAATAAGAAGATTAGCCTACACAATTATGTTGATTCAGATTGGGCAGGCAGTGCCACTGACAGGAAGAGCACCTCAGGTTGCTGCTTCAATTTGGGATCTAGAATGATCTCCTTGTTCAGCAGGAAGTAATCATGTGTGGCTCTGAGTACAGCCGAGGCAGAGTATGTTGTCACTTGCTCGACTAGTTGTGAGGCAATGTGGCTTCAAAAGTTATTGTCTTACTTGTTTTATCTCTAGTTGGATGTGACTTGTATCTTCCATGACAATAAGAGTTGCATGAAGCTGTTGGAAAATCCTATGTTCCATGACAAGTTGAAGCTCATCGAGATCAAGTTCCACTATATCAAGGATATGGTGTAGAGAGGACCAGTGAAGCTCGAGTACATGGCAATGGATGAGCAGGTAACCAATGTGTTGACCAAACCTCTTGCGAGATTGAAGTTCGAGTACTTCAGAGAAGGAGTTGGTGTGATCCAGATCGAGATCCCTCGAAAGAGGGAGTGATGTGTTCTAGCATAGCTAGAGAGACAGGTTGTTTGAGCATAAAATCTTGGTGAAGCTCGTAGGTTTCTCAGATGTAATCAACCCTGTAGGTTGTCCTTGGATTTGATCAGTATTGACGAAGCTTGCAGGTTATCCTTGGATGTATCTAGTCCTGATATGTTACGAAAGCATAATATTTCACATGGGAAATGAGACAGGTTGTCCAAGCGGGAAAAATCCTAGTGTAACAAGATGCTTAGACGTAATTAGTCCTGTAGGTTGTCCTAAGATGTAATCAGGCCTGGCGAAGCTCGTAGGTTATCCTTGGACGTAATCAATCCTAAGACAAGTTATCCAAATGTAAAAATGAGACCTTGCATGGTAGGCAAGTTATTTAGATGTAATAAGTCATGTGGGTTGTCTGAGTGTAAAAATGAGACATGGTGTGGTACATAGGTTACTCGAATGTAATACGCCCCGAAGTTTATCTAAACAAATTAGATCCTAGACGAAGGTTGTTAAGATGTAATTCCTTGAGATTGACTTATAACGTAAAAAGTCGTGATGCAACAAGTTGTTTGGTTGTAATAAGTCCTTACATATATATCCATATATGTGTGCTCCCATGTTGAGATGATAAGGTCACGAAGCACGAGAGGTGCACCTAGGCGGTTCTCTGATAGAACGTAGGTCGATCGTGGATGCTTTGTGTTTTGTTTTGTTTTGTGTAGGACAAAAGAGATGATCTAGATACAATGAGATGAAGGTAGAAGACACAGGTTATTGTTGTGGCAATGTAAAAAAGGTCATGGACAGTTCCTACGTGATGGATTACTCGAGATGTGATGAATACTTGGCAGAGGACTAGGCCTACATCCAACATGAAAAAAGGTTGGCTCTGTAGAAACTTCTAATGAAAAATAGTATGGTACAATGATCAAATAATAAGATGATGTTGGCAACAACTATGATGATGACTCTATGACTATGTGACGATGACTCCACGACGAAGACTTGACCACATGTGTTGATGACTGTGAAGAGAGAGAATACCTTCCTAATTAAGAGGGAGTGTTGATGTATTTGTAACTTGAGAAGATATTCTAATGTATATTATCATTGTATGTTGTTGTACCCCCATTGGGGATGTGTTTACCCCCTTGCGGGATGTCTTAATTGTTTCTAGACCTTGAGTTACAACCTCTGTTGTAACTTGGAGCAATTGTCCCCAGTGTAACATCATGTAATGTGTATTTGGATTTTCTTTGGGAGAAGTCGGACCTATTAGGGAAGACAAGTGGGCCCTAGTCTTATGTTTGGTCAGTCACTTAAAATGTATAAATAGGGAGGCGCTCTTCCTCATTTATAAACACCTCACACTCTTAAGTTCGCATGAGAGAGAAAGAGAGACAAAGGGAGGATAGATAGATAGTTGTTGAATACTTCTTATTACTACTTTTGATCATCTTACTATTATGAGGAAGTTTGTGGGGTTTTCTCCTTTATGGTTTCCTTGGTGAAAATCTTTGTGTCTTGTGTATCTCGTATATCTTATACATCTAGTTGTACTTGTTATTCTTTCAGAAAAAGATCCTAATCAAGCTAATAAGATCTAGAAAAACTAACACTTGTCACGCTATATTTCCAGGCACATCTTTGGCTTATAGAAACTAAATGTGATGGTTTGCAGTATCATGGACTATAAAAAATTCACTCTGCAATCCTATACTCATGCATCCCAAAATGAACACCTTCCTTTTAGGGCGGTTGTGAAAGTTCTCTTCTTTAAGCAACTCCAAGTAAGGAATACCAATGCTATATCATGTATTACTGCATATACTATTGATCCAACATGTCCTTCATGATTGAGTATGTTGTCAGACTATGGAAAATTGAGCCCTCTTGTGCACATGGAGATATCTAGACTATGGAAACTTGAGCCCTTATTAATTCTCATATAAAATATGCATTTTTCATAAAGTGCTTAAACTTATTTTAGTTAGACGTGTTGTCATGTCGTAATCTTTGCATGGACGTGTCCTCCTTCAAATCGCATTTGTTAAAACTGTGAGGCCACGTATGCATGCAAGGTGGTAAGCAAACCTTGTACACTACAAACCAGATTCCCCTTCAAAGTGGAAGTGTGTCGTTATGAACGACTTTAACGCGAAATATGTCATGCTGAGTTGGAAACACGACCTCTTGAAGCAACATCTATCCACCCTTCTCTGGATACAATGTCCAGCTCGCAGCACCACAGCATAAGAGGAAGTCTATTAACTATTACACAAAAGACTAGCTACTATTTTCGCGGAATGCTGGAGCCTCCAGTCTCATGTAACTCTAGGAACTGGAAAGACTGCTAGGGCTTTAGTATGGTGAGAAATGTGTGAAAAAAATGGCGGGACAAGGCTACTATTTTCGCGGAATGCTGGAGCCTCCAGTCTCATGTAACTCTAGGAACTGGAAAGACTGCTAGGGCTTTAGTATGGTGAGAAATGTGTGAAAAAAATGGCGGGACAAGGGCGGTGTAAGATGCAACAATGCAGACAATGTCAATGCAAGATGCAATTATGGGCGGTATAAGGTGTAGCGATCGACGGACATGCAAGATGAAATGAAAAGTAGATTACTTCTCCATTATTGGTTTTAACTTCCAAATTAGATGCATCATAATCCTGAACTAACGACAAAATATGCTAATTTATATGTATTTATCAATGAAATACACTTTGGTACCTAAAGTGTTGTAGAGGATTACCTTTACATGTGTTAGTGCAATGTATTTGAACCAGGGTATGGTACTTAGAACAATGGAACCCCCACAACAAAGGGTAACTATAGCCATCGTTTGGAAAACCAAGGTCTATGATTTCTCTTGTGATATGATCGGCCAAAGGACCCTGCGATTTGGTTTTGTTGGTTTGATGATTTGTGAATCCTGGAACATGGTTAGTGCCATAATCGATTCTCGATCTTGGGTTTGATGTTGTATGTAAATCTCCATTGCAATTTTGCATTACTTTGGTTGTTTTATGTTCAATGTTATTTTCGTAGCGGGTTTTCTTGCTTTCATAAATCATGTTATCAGTCCCCGCAATTTTCTGCATTCATGATATTAATTAATTTTGCATCATTTTAATTAGAATAATAATGATTAATAATAATAAAATGAAACATATTGCGATAATCGAAATGATTCTTACTTGTTTTACGTCATAGTGAAAATTGATATACTTGATAACTTAGTTGCAAGCTTATTAATAATATATGCAAGGCAATAACCATGCTTTAGTTTCCAACTGAACTTTAGCTAACCTGTGAATCATTACTTATCGTATTCATGAAACTATCAATGATGTAAGGGATATCATGTTCAAAATTAGGCCAATGCTCCGCAAGTTCAACTATTTTGTGTCATCTAAGATTGTGCGCACATAGTTGTCTTCCAACACCTTCAAGAACATTTTTTGAATGGGTTATGGCACCAGATTTCTTGCTTCTTGATTGCTTGTACAATACAATGGATTTCTTTATTTCTTGCTTGTTGTAAGAAGAATTGCACCAAAAAACTAAATGTCCAATGTCAATCACAAAGTCTAATAACTGCTAGAATTAGGAGGAATTCCATAGAAATTAAGTTGTGATAATATAAACTGCATATGAGTTATGGAATCCATAATGGCAAGGTTGCTTGTAAGCTTACAATGGTCAATGAACACCAGATGATAATAACATGCAATTATTAATTGAGAAGTTAATGATAATAGACAAGTAAATGAGAGAGCCAGAATCCATCTAGGAAGGATTGAGAGATGGCATCCATGCCAAGTTCTGCCATTATATGGTTAGCTCAATCTTTTCCTATAAATTAACAACTTGCTTGATATTGTTGTGGTGACTGTGAGGGTGTGACAAAAATAATGGAGGGAGTGGTGAGAATAAGGATTTGTTCTGTAGCTATTGTGTTGGTTCTGGTCAAGTTGAGCAGTCATGTGGAGCGGGGAGCATCTCAGGGTGAGTGCATGTTTGCGTTGAATTATATGTGTCTATGCACGAGAGGAATGGATCGGTTCATGGTATTCTCAATAGCATCGAGCCATGTATGTTGCAGGTCCATAAGGAGAGTTAACTATCTATGTTGGCTTATGCTTCTAGCCAACTTTAACTTCCCTCCTTCTATTGGAGATGGGATCAATGGTCTTTTCCTGGGTGTGACCAACTCTCATCCCACAATACCAACTGTCGTTCCTGTTTCCAGTCCTTAACTTGATCATTCAATAATGTACTGTCAATAAAGTCAAGGATGTCAAGTTCCATGAAATGTTCTACCTGTTATCATAGAATACAAAATAATGTGTCTATAAACTAATTAGTGTCTATAAATTTCTTGTATAATCTGCATGTCTATATTCATTCTCTACTTATTAGTGACTGTAAGTTTCTTAGTTTATAATTTGCATGTCTATATTTATTCTCTATGAATACATGAATGTGAATCATCATGCTTTGTTGTCAACTCTTATGCATCTCTTCCCAGGACTAGATCATGAATATTCCATTGTTCCTCTGTGTTGTTTTTTCAAAATAAGATCAAAATGGTGTAGACATCAAGAGACAATGGGCTTTAAATATCATATAGCGAAACAATCACAAAGTATATTACCAACTCTGGTTATAATGTTGACATTGGTTATTAGCAAGACCAATCAAATAATTATTAGAGAGATTGAAGGAAAGAGGAGCACAACAAGCATAAGGAGCATGTCGTAAGGAGCACATCAGGAACTTGGAGGCTGTCGGACTCTATGCACTGGTATGCTATGTTGTATATATTATTTTTATGTAAGGGTACTTTGTTCATCACCTTAGAATGGATTAAACTTAGGAATTATTTATTCAGTAATCATGACAATGTGTGGTCGACCTAATTCTATGTTGAAATATTAGTTCCTGCTGTAAATTTCATAAATGTGTGCTATGTTGTTTTTGTAGGCTCATTTGTCAAATCATTAACTTCACTATACTTTTGGAGAATTAATTTATGTTGTTTTTGTAAATTTCATAAATGTGTGCTATATTGTTGTTTTTGCAGGCTCGTTTGTTGTAAATTGGCATTTACTTATGCAAATTCAAGAAGCTTCCACACAAAACATGATAATGCAGACTACAGAGGACAGGTAGAGACTATGATGCCAAAAAAAGATTCTCTGGAACCCATGACATGACAAGGCCCAACTCCACGACAACGCCTAGCTCGAAGAATGGACAAGTAGCGCCAACATCCCATTCTCAATACAAAGAGATAAGAATCACCTTTGCAATTCCCAATATCTACGACGCCACGGCGACAATAACACTTCAAATTGTAAGCCAACCAGTTTGCAGAGAAATTTGATTTTTAGATTAATAAATTAAAAATTTGCTGAAAACTTTGGTTAAAATGTATATTGCAGTTCACTTAACTGTAACTAATGTACATTCAACGCTGATAGAAAACAATACCATGCCTCTCAAAAGGTATTATAAGAAGTTGGTTGGTTTGTTCATGATATAATTCAAAAGTTTGGAAATAAGTTTTTTCTAATTTTTTTTAGTTTTAATAAAATTAAGTTTTTTTTTTCAACATGAAAAAAAATATAGTTATTTGATATTCAAGAGCTCTGAATCAAAGACAACTTGATATAATATTGTATAGGATAAAAAACTATGTGTTCTGAAATTTCCAACCTCAAAGTAGTAACCGACATATCATCAAACAAACTGATTTTCTTACCCAAACTGTTTATACATAGACTTTGCTTAAAATACTCAAAACATTCTAATATATATGTTCTTTGTTTGTTTTCCCATTTGTCCTTCCATTAATACAAAAAAGGTTGTTTCTTTTGCATGAAGAACACTACCGACATAAGGTCCTAAGGACAACTTCAAAACAACAACAACAAAAAACACCAAAGAAAATAGTGTTTATCGTCCACCATATGCATGGAGGGAGCCTTTGTTTATCCATGTAGTCTCCTTATATTCTTCAAAAAAGAGAATGCCCTCAGGATTTCCCAAAGATTTCTTTGACATACGATCCCCTTAAAGGTTAATCTATCTACATATGTGTGTGAACAAGACCACATGAAGAAACTTTATCATATCACAGACCTTAACCTTCCGGTTTTTCAATGCACACAACTATAAATGCGGATGACCATTTACTCAATCGAATCCCCCAGAACCTGTAAGCCAGGAGTGCCTAATCTTTGGGCAAAAAATAGGAGGCCCCAGAGAGCTATCAACTCAGCTCTAGAGTTTGTATCTGAACTACATGCTAACCAACACTAATAGAAATTATTTGGGCTCAACTTTATAACAAAACCCGCTCCACAAAGTCCCCCTTATTCAACCCTGTTGAAAAAACCAACTAACCAACCCTGTGAAATCTAAGGCAATTTAATTTGACATGGTCTTAGATCTAAGGATATCACATGATGGTTCTTGAACTCACCAAGCTATGAAAATCAATAATGCTACAAATTTTTGAAATATATACAATATATTTTTAATATTTTAAGAGAAAATGTTTTTCATTTTTACATTTTTAGTATCACAAAGATAGCAAATTATTTCATCCCCGATGTTTTAGGATTTGTCCAACTCTCAATTTCACTAAAATTTTTGTTAGACTTTGTTCTTATTGAATAATGTTTATTTTCTTTTTAAACTAACTATAATAAAAAAGACACTTTTGATCTTCTAACTTAGGCTTAATCATTTTTTTTAGTACATTAATTTTATCTTGTTATCTATTACTCTATTACACCACAATTTCTCTTTAAAGTTAGATGGGATAGTATTTTTAATGATATTAATATTCTATAGAGCAACCTCCTCTTATATTATCCAATGGTTTAGCCAAAAACTAATATATTAATGCCACCCTCTTGGGTCACAAGTGACTTTCACTAAAATTGAAACAATGCTAGGAAGCCTCATGTCTTTTATGTTAGTTACATTGTGCTTGTGCATTAGGTACGTAATCATAACTACACTCTCAATTTGTAGAAAACGAACTTCTAAAAGGAGGATTGGATTAGGTGTATTGTCTTAATTTTAAGATTATAAATTAGGGTGTATTGCTCTTAATTTTAAGATTATAAATTAGGGTGTATTGCTCTTAATTTTAAGGCTAAAAAACATCAAGTAAACACAGATTTGTTTGATTTTCCTCCAATATTATCTAGAGATATTATAGCTCTCGACTTCACATCCATATATGATATCGTAATGAAAAGTGTCACAAAGTTGTTGTTTTTTTCTTAAACCATAAATATGTTGATGTATAGTTGTCCTTGATACCAAAAAAGTTTTTCATCATCCATTAGTCATTTTGTTAATGCTATAGTTCCAATTAAACCTGTGATAAAGGTTAACTCCAAGATACTTGGAAGAATTATCTTTCTCTAAGTTGTTATTGTTTTAGAAAAAAAAAGTGTGAGCGATCTTCTTGGATTTGATTGTCATGACTTTTGTCTTATCAATGTTTACTTACATGCCAATGCTAGAACATAAATGCTTGAAAATTTTAAGTTGTTTGTCAATGTTCGAGGGGCACCTCACCAAAAGAACAATATCGCCAACATAAAGAAGAAGGATAATGATTATTCTAGTTAAAGTAGTGCCATCATCACCTGCTCCTTCCAAGCATGCCTTAATTTGTAAGGGGACAATGGACAACCTTATTTTACTTCTATATTACAATTAATTTATTTTGACCAACCCTTGTTATTCCGTAACTTAGTGATAACTTTCTCATATAGCCTTATTACAATATCTCTCAACTCAAAATGAACCTTTATCTCTTCCAATCTATTCCAAAGATTCTTTCTAAGCACTGTATCGAAAGTTTTACTAAAGTTAATTAAGCAACACAAGGGATTGTTTTTACTATTTCGACATTCCTCTATGATGATCCTAAAAGTAACTAAGTGGTTCACAATTGAATGGTAGCTTTTAAAACGAACTTGACCTTTGACCTTATTAGTGACACAATCATTTAATAAAGGTGGACAATTCCACCAACTTGCATGCTGGTTATAATCTCTACAACATGGTCGTGTCCTCCTAAGCAAAGGTATACTTTAATGATGTGTCCATAATAGAATAAAGTAGATTATATATTGAGTAGATACCATCACATTATAAATAGCCCATGAGGAATCATGTGAGTAACAGTGTTGTGTTAATCAAAGAATGGATCATAGACATTGTGAGGACAGAGATAAGAGGCATTGTCTATAATAAGCCTTGATCTTATATTTAAGTTAATTAGATTAAAGTTTTGTTTGACATCCAAGTCTATTTATAATGTGTGTCCCTTCATTTTTTTCTAGGTAAGATATATTGGGGGAAACCACTTGAGCACTTCCCCACATTTCAAATATGGTACCTAGGGTAACCCTTAGACTCTTCAAGGCATAAGTCCAAGTCAAAAACTTGTGAATAGATAATTTATAACTCATCAACAACCAACTCACTAAGAGCATACATATCACAAAATGGGATTTGGATCTAAGTGGGGAGGGTATCAACTTTTCCTCACAACCACTCAAGCTACACCCAATTGACAGTGTGTGTTCTCTCATATGCAAGCATTTTGTTGAATTTAATATTGAAACCTTTAGCCCATATATTCCAAGATAATTCCTTAGTTTATGGTATAAAAGTCATATGTCAAGCCTTAGTTGTGTTTTTTCACTCTTTTCTTTGTGTTACACATGAGTGTGCCAATTGTTTATTTTACATCGAGTGAATCAAATTTTGATTGAGTGTTGAGTGGTCTCGATGTTATTGAGTATGCTCTTTGCATGACACGAAGCACAATCTAAGAGAATACAAAAACTAGTATACCAAGGTTTATCAAAGTAAATCAATTTCATACATAGGAGAATGCAAAAACAAATCTACCTAACTTTATCAAAGTAAATCAATTTTATCCCTAAGAGAATACAAAAAAAAGTCTACCAAGGTTTATCAAAGTAAATCAATTTCATCCCTAGCCAAAATCTATGAACTATGCCTTGAAATGTCCACTAAATAGTATTGGTATGTCTACTAAAACGTAATGGCAAATCGTTCTATGAGAATAAATAAATGGTACCCAACACTATCACAACTCTATAGTGTTTTTATACAATTCATTAGTTTAGTTAAGACTTTGATATTAAATTCAACAAGATGCTTACATACAAGTGAAATCATTCTATAAATAGACTTAAACATTATCCAAACTTCAATCTAATTAATTAAAGATAATATCAAATATTTATTGAATAAATGTCTTATATCTCAATTGTGTTAATAGTGTCTGCAATCCATTCTTTGATTAGCCTGGCACTTCTACTAAAGTAGATTTCTCTAAGGTTCGTGTGACACATCTTCTCAATGTAATGCGTACTTTATTTTATTTTAAATGGCATCATTAAAGGAAACACATTCTTCTTCTATACACATGCATCATATAGAGTATTGTACAACATTGGCTCCAACTAAGCTTCACTAAAATTTAATTTTCCACAATATATTTTTGACAATGGTATATTAGTGATTGAAATCATGCACATGCACAATGAGAATTGTTAAGTGTAATAAAATGTTGATCGAGTAATTCTGGATATGCTTCTTGGTTTCATCTCAATCACTCGGACTAGGACTCATAGAAATTGTTTTGTCTTGATTTCCCATATTATATACAATTTCTTATAGCATCTTTAGACATATTGTTATGCCAAAATTCCATTGATAATTTTGAACACAATTGCTTTAGATTTTGTTGAATCATTAGAACTTTTTTTTACTAGGAAATTCTTAAATTTTATATGTTATTCCAACTTCGTTGCTTATGAAACTCAATAATTTATGAGCAATGATCTAACTTTATTCAATCAATATTATGCCATGTCCATGACAGTTAATATCCTATTATTTTTTAGGGGTTGGGGGTAGTTAGGGGCCTCGGGAGGTGTAGGATCCCTACTTCATATTGTGGGCATTAAGAACTAATTTAATCTAACACAATAATGCGAAACATCAATTTGATTTTATAAATTTGGTTTTAAGGCTTACATGTATTTCCTTATACAAACACCCAGCCATAAAAATAATAATTTGCAAGTTCTTTCATTATTAACTATACAATGAATTAATCATAATGATTAAATCAATAATTTGATTTACAGTTCCACACAATTTCTAATATAAATTTATCAACTTAAAAATTTGCAAGAAAAATACCTTTTTCTGGTTGAGGAGTCCAAGGCACCTCCCAATAGCTTTGAATTCCTTGTGGCTTCAACAATTACCCAATTGAGTTTAACCACATAATCATGGGAACAACCTGATGGCGTAGTTCCTCTGAATTAAGCGCTCTTCAAACTCATGCAAAAACAAAAAAAAACTTACCTCTCGGGCCTGCCCTTTTATACATAAGACATAATTATATATATAAAACAGAGTTAAATTAGTAGCTGTAACTACTTTTTACTCCTTCTCTAGTTTTAGCAGTCACCACCGTTCCTCCTCCAATTTCCTTAGTGCTCTATCGCTAATGTATTAACCTTCAAAGCTTCAGATTCTAGCCTCAATGGTGATAGCACCTGAGCGTACAATACATATGTGCTCTAAACCATAACCCATAGCCTCAAGTCATATATTCGCCAATATGACTCCTGCCTTTACTCTCGGCACTTTGCATACTACCGAGACTCTGTCTATAACCCATTGAAATACATGACAGAGCGTCTTAATGTACTACCACTCTGCATATGACCCACTCCAAAACTTAAGGATGATTGCACTCCACAAAATCGATTAGGGATACGGTCTCCTTGACTACGATATCCGATTGATTTACGCCACACTACAAAACCATACTACCATCATGGTTTTCATTGTACCACCAAGGGGTTTTCAATCTATGCGCAGCAAGAAAGCTTAGTTTCTGCCTGAAATCACACAATACACCTGCGACTTCAATCCTGTTGGCTCGTTGCCATCTCTCCACATTGAAGAAACAATGATACAAATTACCAAATTTCTCTGGTGATATCTGAGATCTAAATAAGCACGTTATTGCTCAAATTGCAACGCAGAGAATTATGTATGGAGACAAATCAAATACAAATTTTGCAGTCACAATAACATGAACATTGAAAGATCTATGTGTATACTAATGAATTTAACTATGTAAATCACTAATGAATTTAACTATGTAAATCAATAAATATAGGAATTCAACTCTTATTCACAGAAACAAAACCTCATTTGAGCTTGAATACCACAAACTAGATCTTACAACCAGAGATCCTCTATCTTTGTATGCGCTCCAGAATTCTAATCTGAGCTTCGTCTTGATCTATTTCCGATCTTTTGATTACATTCCAAATCCTATGAGTTATCCCAAAGCTCCGCGGACTTAACTTCAAAACCTCAATGAGCTAATACCATTCCCGCTCTATTGAGCTACCAAGAAAAGCTATCGAACCCACCAACCCCAACTAGAATAAATACAATTTATGATTTGACTCTTTGATTCTACAAAGAAGGAACAAAATACATAATTAACTCAACCACTAAATCACTAACAGATCACTGACTAAATCACTAACTTCTCTAAAATTTTGGAAATGCCCTAACTGCTCAACTAACCCTATTGATTACATTCAAAAAAGGATCAAGTATCTTTGTTCGCTTCTATTCATCATTTTTATTAAAATAAAGCAAATTAAAATCATGTGAGATTGTAGATTTCTTTGGCTTTTTCATGACCTAGTGAATTCATAAATGACTTCACTTAGGCAGTCTATGCCCCTACATCAGACTCCCTAGCTTGAAACTTTTCATGGGCTCCTGTCCATGAGCTCCCTTCCTGCTGTTTTTCTGTAGGATTGCAACAAAGACCCAAGATATAAACCTGGGCAGTGTTTTCATTTTGAATAGTCCCTTCAACCATGTTTTCCAGGACTGTGTTGGCAATAGGTCCTTTGGTTCCAACATATGTTCATACTTCATTAAATAATCAGAATCCTCTTTCCTTTGACCTGTAAAAAAATTGTCAACAAGTTCACCCTCATTTGCATATATATATTTCAGCCTCCATGTTACAACAACAAACATAAAACCTGTCTCAATTAATTAAACTATTTAATAATATTGGCCGTTGAGGCTTCTTCCTCCCTAAGTCATCTCTGACCCCTAAAATATCATCCACCTCCTTTCCTTTGCGCACCCTTAAGGTCTCAATTAATTAAACTATTTAATAATATTGGCACACAATTCAAAAGACACCTTTATAATAGAATGATAACCCATTTCTAGCAATTCGATCCTATTATACCAACTCAAATAAATAAATAAAAATTCTTTGTTAGAAATCAAACAATTATACAATGGACTAAATTTTGCTTGAGATTTAAATGCCTAACCTCCCAATTATTTCCTTTAATGTATTTAATAAATATTATTTAATTAACTTTGGCTACCTAACCCTAATTATAATCATTATGATTAAGCAATCCACATAAGCATGCTTAATATATTATAAGCTAATAAGCATATTAGCACATGCATGCAATGTGTGGCCACATAGCTAGCATACACATACCTCGTATGTATGTTAATAATTTTCAAAATTTTAATCCCTTGTCTCTGAAAGAATATGTGTTCTTTAATCCAAAAAGGTGATACATACCATTCAAAATGTCCATCAATAATAATAAATGGGTTTTATGGTTGTCTTTTTTTTGCACCCTTGATTTGGTAGTATCTTGATAAACAATCAAACTTGGACACCATAATCCAATTTAAGGGTTTCTAATTTATAATCAGTTGAGGCTCTACTCTAACTTGCTTGACATTATTATCAATAAGAAATCGTGCACATGCACAATGAGAATTGCTAACTATAATAAAATGTTGATCAAGTAATTTTGCAATATGCTTCTTGGTTTCATCTCAATCACTAGGACTAGGACTCATAGAAACTGTTTTGTCTTGAATTCCATTATTATATACAATTTTCTATAGTATCTTCAGGCATATTGTTATGCTAGCATTTCATTGATAGTATTGAACATAATTGTTTTAGATTTTGTTGAATCAATAAAATCTTTTATGGCTCAGAAACTCTTAATTTTTACATGTTGCTCCATCTCCGTTGTTTATGAAATTCAATCATGTATGAGTATTGCTCGTAACTTTATTCATTTGATATTATGCCATGTCTACGAAATTTAATAGCGTCTTTTTTTTTCGAGGTGTTGGGGGTAGTCGGGGGCCGGGGTTCTGGTGGGGTGTAGGATCCCTACTTCTTATTGTGGGTGTTAATAACTAATTTAATCTAGCACAATAATGCAAAACATCAATTTGATTTTATAAATTTGATCTTAAGGATTACATGCATTTCCTTATACTAACACCGAGCCATAAAATAATAATTTGCAGTTTATTTCATTATTAACTATACAATGAATTAATCACAATGATTAAATCAACAATCTCATTTATAGTTCCAAATAAATTCTAATATAAGTTGATCAACTTAAAAATTTGCAAGAAGAATATCGTCTTCTAGTTGAGGAGTCCAAGGCACCTCCCAATAGCTTTGAATTCCTTGTAGCTTCAACAAATACCCAATTGAGTTTAACCACCCACCCATGGGGAAGAACCTATATGACCCCCCAATTCTAGAAAACTCACAAGACTTGTCGGGCCCTCGTGCCAAAACTCCAATAACACTATCACAATAGCATAGCCCCCAACAAGTACAATCACTTAGAAAGATTTCCCCATATTTTTTCTCCACCAAAAATTAACAACNTAACAACCCCCAAACCTTCCTCCTCCCTTCACATTGTCGAGGCCCCCCCCCCCCGCCCAAGTCATCTCTAACCCCTAATATCTCATCCACCTCCTTTACTTTGCGTACCCTTAAGGACTCAATTAATTTAACTATTTAATAATATTGGCACACAATTCAAAAGACAACTTTACAATATAATGACAATCCATTTATGACAATCTGATCCTAATCTACTAACTCAAAGAAATAAATAAAAATTCTTCGTTAGAAATTAAACTATTATACAATGGACTAAATTTTGCTTGAGATTTAAATGCCTAACCTCCCAATTATTTCCTAGTTTTATTCTATTTAATAAATATTATTTAATTAACTTTAGTTAACTAACCCTAATAATAATTAACATGATTAAACAATCCACATAAGCATGATTAATATATTATAAGCTAATAAGCATACTAGCCAGGGATGATTTTAAGGAACCATACATATTTAAAAGTGTATAAATGTTGGCGAATCTTACCAATTCTGAAAATGCCAACTATAAAATTTTTGGTGATATGTTTAAAAAATAATTTAATTTCCAAGGATTTTATATCATTTATATAATATTTTGGCGATTTTTAGGGTGAAAATTTTTTACCCTATCAAAATTAGGCGAAATAGGGCTTCCAAAAATACAAAATGGTGAATCTTTTTTTGGAGAAAAACATCGAAAAATAGCACATGGGCTAAATTCCGCCCCTAAAATTATCCCTCATACTAGCACATGCATGCAATGTGTGGCCACATAGCTAGCATACACATACCTCATATGTATGTTAATAATTTTCAAAAATTTAATTCCCATGTCTTTGAAAGAATACCAGTGGGTTCTTTAATACAAAAAGGTGTTACATACCATTCAAAATGTCCATCAATAATAATAAATGGTGCTTTATGGTTGTCTTTTTTTTGCACCCTTGATTTGGTTGTATCTTGATAAACAATCAAACTTGGACACCATAATCGAATTTAAGGGTTTCTTATTTATAACCAACTGTGGCTCTACTCTAACTTGCTTGACATGATTATTTATAAGAAATCATGCACATGCACAATGAGATGTGTTAAGTGTAATAAAATGTTGATCAAGTAATTTTGTAATATGCTTCTTGGTTTCATCTCAATAACAGGGACTAGGACTCACATAAATTGTTTTTCCTTGATTTCCTATATTGTATACAATTTTCTATAGCGTCTTTAGGCATATAGTTATACAAGAATTTTATTGACAATTTTGAACATAATTGATTTAGATTTTGTTGAATCAATAGAATTGTTGGGATTATTAATCCTCCCTTGTCCAAATTTGGTCATATGTCTAAATTGGGAGTCATGTCTAAATCGAGAGTCCATCCAGTCTATTTATAGTCATTAACACCATTGAGTCCACTTGACCTAATTGGGGCACATGTTTTAGTTACTAAAGTGTGGGGAACACTAATTGAGGCTCATTGCCACTGATTGCACTTGATTGCATCAATTTAGGAGCCTCCTAGACCAATCCCTACAATTTAGGAAGCCACTGGGAGTGCTGAAACCAACCAAGGTCAGTTCACTTCAGTTGATGACTAGTCAAGCTAAGTTAGGAGTCAGCTACATTTAGTTCTAGTCCTCTACATTCAGTTAGCGCTAGGTTTACTTGACTGAACACATGTGGGGCGCATTTCTCACCTACCACAGTCAGTTAACCTTAGTCAACACTGAATGTAACACTTGAGTTGTGTTTTAGAGCTTCGATGAACTCTGGTTATGGTTTAGACAAGGTCAGTTAACTACCGAGTCCTTCGATAGTGATTTAGACAAGGTCTTGGTTACATACAGTCAAGTAGAGTCTAATCAATTCGAACTTCCTCATGTGGATTCGGATTGCTTGTGGCTATTAAAGCCATTTTACTTCATTGTAATTATTATCGGATTACTTTTTTTATTAATGAAAGCATTCACAGCTGTGAGTCTTTTTGCACTGTTTCATTCTTCAATTACTGAGTAAATTGTGAGATCCACTTTGTGAGTTGTGTATTTGTCTACAGATCTATATGCTCAAATTTAGATGGTATCAGAGCCTCGGTGGACAAGACTCCTCTCCTCCTCAGATCTCCAGCCGGATCATTTTTTTTCGCAAATTGCTCTTTCCAGTACTGCACCAGAAGCGGAGAATTTACCACTTAATATCCCAAGTTAGGAAATTGTTGATCAAGCTTGCTTGATCAACTATGCTGGGTGTGAAGGAAATTCCAAAAGTGCAGATTGTCGACCTTACTTTGTATGTTTGATTGTGTGACAGGTTATTAGCTTCTCTTACAGCATTTGCTACAAGCAGCCCTTTTTCTCATTGCATTCGCTACAACAACTCAGTTCTTCCTATTACATTCAAAATGGCTCATCAAATAGAGCATCTTACTCCCTTCAACTATCACCAGTGGAAGGCAGAAATGGTGGTAATGCTCCGCACCAAAGGGCTCTTCAGACTCATAGAAGAAGCAGAGGAAGAGCCAGATTCAGATAAAGACAGAGCTAAGTACATGAACAGGCTTGATGAAGCCCTTGGACACTTGCTCTCCTCAGTCTCTCAAGATCTTTGGTTTCATATTCTAGAATTGAAGACTCCCAAGCTGGTTTGGGAAAAGCTTGCCTCCCTATTTGATAAGCATGATGAGATGAGGATCCATCATCTAGAAAATGATCTGATTACTCTCAATCCATCCAATTTCGAATCTCTGAATGCATTCTTCACAAAGTTCAAGAACCTGATATATCTGTTGAAGCAATGCAAAGTGGAGAAGGATGAAGATCAGCTCATCCTTACTATTCTCACAAAGCTCAATTCAGACTACTCAATCTCTGTATCCACCTTCCAAACAGTAAGGCTCACTACTCCAAATTGGAAGATGCCCACTCTTAATGCTTTCATCCAATCTCTTATTTCTGAGAATGATAAATTGATCCAGATGGGAATCATTCGATCTCCCAAAGATCTAGCTCTTGTTGCAAGAGGAGATAAGGTAGCGAATGACAAAGGGAAGCAAACAGATGAGTCCCCTATGAAGAAAGAGCAGTCAAAAGAACCTTCAGGTTCGAAGAGAAGCAAGAAGAATGGCAAAGGCAAGGTCCTCTGCTCTTATTGTGGAAGGGGCTTCCATTCAGAAAGCTCCTGTATGAGAAGACAACTTGATGAAATGGATCTTCTCTTGAAAAAGCACAACATTTCTATACCTGTTAGCGCAAGGAAAGAAGACTCTGAAGAAGAAGAAGAAGAATACCAAAGGAAAGGACATGCACTGAAGGCTTGCTGTAGATCAGCACCTATCTTCCTCATTGATTCTGGAGTTTCCAACCATATGGCTGCATCCAGAGAATCATTATCTTATTTTTAGTCCTTTGATGGTCCTAGTATTCAGATGGGCAATAACAGTAAAGTCAAAGCAAAGGGGAAGGGCTCTATCCAACTTGAACATGGAAGGTTCAAAGATGTGCTATTTGTTCCCTCCCTAGCTTCAAACATGTTATCTATCTATTAGATGACCCATACTGGATCTCCAAAGCGAGTGATCTTTGGTCCTGACTCAGTGGAGATCATAGATATCTCTACTGGGAGCATCATAGCAAAGGGTATTACAAATCATGCTTCAAAAGCATATGAGTTCTCACGTTTCATGCCTCCTTCAGAACCAGTGCACTCTCAGCAACCACCTGCAAGGGAAGGTAAAATCATTGCATCTACTTCTTTTACAGCTTCTACTAGTATTGCAGATCCATCTATATCAGTTTATGACCTTGAGATTCAGGGTGACTCAGATTCAGTCCCTACTTCCAAACTGGAAGCTAGGAAGATGACTGAAAACTCACCTGACACTCATAAAGGAAAGACTCTTGTGCTATGTCATGCTATTTTACCTCCTTCAGGGAGATGCAATAGACTTCCTGTAAGATGCAATATGGCAAGGGCTAAGTCTTACTACATTCAGAATAATGGATATGATCATACACCTCTTCATTCATCAAGAGACAAAGGTTACATTCCTCCTTCCTCCCATCATCATTTTTGGAGAAGAAGGAGAAGTCTACATGCCAGGCCCCAAAATACTTGTGCACAGCACACCATGCATGCTGCTTCACTACCTCATAGAGATGAAGATTGTAGCAACATATTTTCAAGTTTTTCAAACTTGAGACCCGATTCTACCTGCTTAGCTAGAGGGAGGGCTTTGTTCCCATGTGGTTTTTGCCCTAGCTCCTTGTATTAAGCAGTTACTTTATTTTACTTGATGTAATGGGTGACCTATGGTCTTAGTTACCAGGGCCCACAGTTTGTCCAAGTTAACATTCAGGGGGGGTGTTAGGATTATTAATCCTCCCTTATCCAAATTTGGTCATATGTCTAAATTGGGAGTCATGTCTAAATCGGGAGTCCATCCAGTCTATTTATAGTCATTGACACCATTGAGTCCACTTGACCTAATTAGGGCACATGTTTCAGTTACTAAAGTGTGGGGAACACTAATTGAGACTCACTGCCACTTATTGCACTTGATTGCATCAATTTAGGAGCCTCCTAGAACAATCCCTACAATTTAGGAAGCCATTGGGAGTGCCGAAACCAACCAAGGTCAGTTCACTTCAGTTGATGACTAGTCAAGCTAAGCTAGGAGTCAGTTACATTCAGTTCTAGTCCTCTACATTCAATTAGCGCTAGGTTTACTTGACTGAACACATGTGGGGCACATTTATCACCTACCACAGTCAGTTAACCTTAGTCAACACTGAATGTAACACTTGAGTTGTGTTTTAGAACTTCGATGAACTCCGGCTATGGTTTAGACAAGGTCAATTAACTACTGAGTCCTCCGATAGTGATTTAGACAAGGTCTTGGTTACCTAGAGTCAAGTAGAGTCTAATCAATTCGAACTTCCTCATGTGGATTCGAATTGCTTGTGGCTATTAAAGCCATTTTACTTCATTGTAATTATTATCGGATTACTTTTTTTATTAATGAAAGCATTCACAGCTGTGAGTCTTTTTGCACTGTTTCATTCTTCAATTACTGAGTAAATTGTGAGATCCACTTTGTGAGTTGTGTATTTGTCTACAGATCTATATGCTCAAATTTAGAAGAATCTTTTCTGACTTGGAAACTCCTAAATTTTACATGTTATTCCAACTTCGTTGTTTATGAAATTCAATCATTTATGAGTAATGATCATAACTTTATTCAACAAATATTATGCCATGTCCATGAAAGTTAATAACCTCTCTTTTTTTCGAGACGTTGGGGGTAGTCGAGGCCTATGGGGGTGTAGGGTTCCCACTTCTTATTGTGGGTGTTAAGAACTAATTTAATCTAACACAATAATGCAAAACATCAATTTGATTTTATAAATTTGATCTTAAGGCTTACATGTATTTCCTTGTACTAACAACTAGCCATAATAATAATAATTTGTAGCTTCTTTCATTATTAACTATACAATGAATTAATCAAAATGATTAATCAACAATCTAATTTACAGTTCTGATTAACTTCTAATATAAATTTATCAACTTAAAAATTAGCAATAAGAATACCTTCTTCTAGTTGAGGAGTTCAAGGCACCTCCTAGTAGCTTTAAATTCCTTGTAGCTTCAACGATTACCTAATTGAATTTGACCACCTATCCATTGGGAACAACCTCTCCCGCTCCCCATTTCTAGAAAACTCACAAGAGTTGTCTAGCCGTCATGACCAAAACTACAAAAATAGTATCAAAATAGCATAGCCCCCAACAAGTACAATCACTTAGAAAGATTTCACCATATTTCTCCACAAAAAATTAACAACTCCCAAACCTTCCTCTTCCCTTCTTATCGTCGAGGCTTCTCCCTCGCAAGTCATCTCTAACCCCTAAAATTTCATCCACCTCCTTTCTTTTGTGCACCCTTAAGGACTCAATTAATTAAACTATTTAATAATATTGGAACACAATTCAAAATACAACTTTGTAATAGAATGATAAGTCATTTCTGACAATCCGATCCTAATCTACCAACTCAAAAAAAAAATCTTGCTAGAAATCAAACAATTATACAATGGACTAAATTTTGCTTGAAATTTAAATGTCCAAGCTCCCAATTAATTCCTAGTCTTAATCTATTTAAAAAATATTATTTAATTAACTTTAGTTACCTAGCCCTAATTATAATCAACATGATTAAGCAATCCACATAAGCATGATTAATATATTATAAGCTAATAAGCATACTAGCACATGCATGCCATGTGTGGCCACATAGCTAGCATACACATACCTTGTATGTATGTTAATAATCTTCAAAAATTTAATCCCCATGTCTTTGAAAGAATATTAGCGCGTTCATAAATCCAAAAAGGTATTACATACTATTCAAAATATCCATCAATAATAATAAATGGTGTTTTTTGTTGTCTTTTTTTGCACCCTTAATTTGGTAGTATCTTAATAAACAATCAAACTTGGACATCGTAATCCAATTTAAGGGTTTCTAATTTATAACCAATTGAGGCTCTAGTCTAACTTGCTTGACATGATTACTTATAAGAAATCATGCACATGTAGAATTAGAACTGTTAAATGTAATAAAATGTTGATCAAGTAATTTTGTAATATGCTTCTTGGTTTCATCTCTCTCAATCATTGGGACTAGTACTCATATAAATTGTTTTGTCTTTATTTCCTATATTATATACATTTTTCTATAACATATTTAGGTAGATTGTTATGTCATAATTCCATTTATAATTTTGAACATAATTGCTTTAGATTTTGTTGAATCATTATAATCTTTTGTGACTTGGAAACTCTTAAATTTTCCATGTTATTCCAACTTCATTGTTTATGAAATTCAATCATTTATGAGTGATGATCATAAATTTATTCAATCAATATTATGCCATGTCCATGAAAGTTAATAACCTCTTTTTTTTGTGAGGGATTGGAGGTAGTCGGGGGTCTAGGGGGTCTAGGATCCCCACTTCTTATTGTGGGTGTTGACAACTAATTTAATCTAACACAATCATTTAAAACATCAATTCGATTTTATAAATTTGATCTTAAGGCTTACCTGTATTTCATTATACTAACACCTAGCCATAGAATATTAATTTGCAGGTTCTTTCATTATTAACTATACAATGAATTAATCATAATGATTAAATCAACAATCTAATTTACAGTTCCAGATTATTTATAATATAAATTTATCAACTTAAATATTTGCAAGAAGAATACCTTCTTCCAATTGAGGAGTCCAAGGCACCTCCCAATAGCTTTGAATTCATTGTAGCTTCAACAATTACCCAATTGAGTTTAACAACCCAGCCATGGGGAACAACCTCTCTGACTCCCCAGTTCTAGAAACTCACAAAAGTTGTCAGGCCCTCGTGCCCAAAACTCCAAGAATAGTATCACAGTAGCATAACCCCCAACAAGTACAATCAATTAGAAAGATTTCACCATATTTTTTCTCCACCAAAAATTAACAACCCCCAAACCTTCCCCCTCCCTTCTTATCACCGAGGCTTCTTCCCCCCAAGTCATCACTAACCCGTAAAATCTCATCAACCTCCTTTCCTTTGCACGCCCTTAAGTTATGAATTAATTAAACTGTTTAATAATATTTGCACACAATTTGAAAGACAACTTTATAATAGAATGATAACCCATTTCTAACAATCCGATTCTAATCTACCAACTCAAATAAATAAATAAAAATTATTCGTTAGAAATTAAACAATTATACAATGGACTAAATTTTGCTTGAGATTTAAATGCTTGGCCTCCCAATTATTTCCTAGTCTTAATCTATCTAATAAATAGTATTAAATTAAATTTAGTTAACTAACCCTAATTATAGTCAACATGATTAAGCAAAACACATAAGCATGATTAATATATTATAAGCTAATAAGCATATTAGCACTTGCATGGGCCACATAGTTAGCATACACATACCTCGTATGTATGTTAATAATATGAACATGCAATGCACATAGTACTTTATTCTTTATAAAAATGCAGATGTGGATTCATTATCTAAAGCGAGCCTTTTACTGGATCCAGGGGATATGAAAGTAAAAGAGCAGGTGAATGGCACTATATATCAGTTTTGTCACATTCCATATCAATACAGACTCATTCCTCCTCCACTTGTTTAAAGATGGATATTGTGTGCCAAGTCTTTGGTATTTGGTTTTGTTCATGGAAGTTAGTGTACTTGTGGATGTAGATCGATTTGGTTTGAGGGTCATATGATGATAGTCATATTCGCAACCTTTATCTGTGTTGACATTAGAGTTTTTGTTATCCTTTATTTTGAATGTTAAGGCCTGAAAATGCATATATATATTTTGAATATCATATGAATGTTTTTTAAATCAAAACGATTTATTTATTGCTAAAGAATAGTTTGGGCCTTAACCCAATTACATCTGTTTTGATCAAATCAACACCTTACATCCAAAACATCTCTTTTCAAAATTAAGGAATGGGATGCATTAAACAAGGACCTTCATTCACACTTAACATTCTTGGGGGAAGAAGGAAACCCTGATTTGCTTTGAAATATGCCAGCTTATTCAAATCACGAAGAATGTGATAAGAGATGACTAAGACACAATCTATCAAGATTAAATGCAACCTTTGCATAGTCACATTTAGACTGCTATTGTTAAACTTAGTATCAGAATTTAAAATTTTAATGATGATTTCATAGTCTCCAAAAAATTGCAAGTTGTTATGTCCTGCAGCCTTTGCAAGTTGACATGCTTTTAAAAGTGCATATAATTTTGCTTGTTATTTGTAAGATGTCCTACTCCCTAGTGGAAGCTTGTTTCTAACTTTCTGCCTGGATAGAAAATCAAGCCCCCTGCCCCGACTTTCCATGGATTTCCTTTTGACGCTCCATCAAAGAAGACTGAAACTTTATTTTTCATTTGCCACCATTCTGAAAATTCCTTTTTTTGAAATTCTAACCTGCCAAAATGGTTTAATGATAGGCCTACTCAATCCCAACTGAATTTTATCGACTTGCAATGAACCAAGCCATTTATGCTTAGCTGCAAGTTTAATTTAATCAATTTGATAATTTCCCACAGCTTCCAAAAGAAAAGCCTTGGATTTTGATGCTATGATTTTTGGCTTCGAAATTTTGTTGTTCAAGATTGAATCATTTCTAGCCAACCAGATTTTCCACCAAATAAATTTTGGGATGGCTTGCCATATTTTCCTCCATGCATGACTAGATGGCAGAGCACCAGGATACCTTAACTGCCAATTTTTAAAAAGAATGACAGGTTCATAATTTAAAGGATCACAATAATAAGGCAGTCCACGCAAGAAATGTGCCCAAACTTTCTGAGGAAAAATGCAGCCAACAAATATATGAGCTGAAGTCTCGGTAGCTTGATGACAGAAACAACATCTATAAGGTCTTAAGAATCCTCTTTTTGACAAGTTTTCTCTGGTTAAGAGTTTCTGGTGCATAAGAGTCCAAATAAAGAATTTATTTTTTGGAATGCTAGGAAGATTCCACACCATCTTCCAAAATGTTGCGTTGAGAGAGCTAGAGGAAGTCAACGGACTGATCTGTGTTGAAGATTGTAACAACAGGAAATCGCTAGCAGTAGAGTAATACCCAAAAGATCCCCATCCCCATGATTCTTTGCAAGTAAGGTGAATGGGAGCCATGCCAGACAAATTCTCCATCAGCGGTTTCAGTTGAGCATTAAAAGAAGGGAGGTCGTGTTCTGGAAAAATGGGAAGGGACCATGCATCCCAGTTTCCTTTTGGAATCCCATAAAATAATATCAGACAATTTATATATTCCTTTATTAACAAGCCAACTCTTTCTCTCAGTAATTGATGTAACAGAGTTTAGAGGAGTGATTCCATTAATTTTGTCATCCCACAATAAAATCTTTCTGCCATTACCAGGAATTCGGTAAAGATGTTGAGAAAAAAATTCAAGAGCTTTCCTGTATAGATTCCAGGTAATGGAGCCTTTAGGAGTATTTTCCATTTGAAGATTTCTTAGAGTTCCTCCATGAAGATATTTTTTCTAGAAAATTTGGCTCACTAGATGCTTTTTGTTAGAAAACAGCTGCCATAGCAATTTTCCTCCCATTGCTAGATTAGACAATCATTGGTCTTTGATTTGCAAACCTCCTTCAAGAACGGGTCTTTTTACCATTTCCCAGTTAACCAGATGCATGTGATTATGATTTTGTTTCCCTCCTCTCCACAGAAAGTCTCTAATCGGTTTAGATATCTGCTCCGTGATCGCTTTTGGTGCCAGAAGGAGAGACGATTGGTAAATAGGAAGAGCTGAGAGAACTGACTTGATCAATATAAGTTTCTCTGACTTCGTGAGCTAGTGGCCACCCCACGATACAATCTTTGCTTTTATCTTTCTAGCAATTTCCAGCCAGAGAGAAGGGTTGTTTTGTCCTAGGGTTAATGGAAGACCCACATATTTAACTTTGTCCCAAGTAGCATATCCTTCAAAACCCAAAATCTATGTTTTCTTTGCAATTTTTGGTTGATCTACATTCCATCCGAACACGACACTCTTTCGTTTGTTAATAAGTGCCCCTGATATAATACAAAATTCGTGCATAAGTTCTTAAAAATCTCTGGCCATATTTAATGAAGCCCCTCCCAAAAGCAGAGTATCATCCGCAAAGAGTGTATGGTTGATAGCTTCAACACCAACCACTGAAGATATGCCTGGAATGATCCCATCAAATTTTCCTGTTGTTAACTTTCTGCTTAAAGAATCAGCCACAAGAATATACAAAAACAACGAGAGAGGAAATCCCTGTCGAAGACCCCTGGTAGCTTGAAAAAAGTTTGTTGGTCTTCCATTTACTAGTGGAGCTATCCAAGGTTTATCAATGCACGCTTTAGTCAAATTTATAAAGGCGTGGCTAAAACCAAAAGAGCGAAGAATTGAGTAAAGATAGGAGAGCTTTACCTTGTCAAAATAATTTTCCATGTCAAGTTTGATTAGCGTAGCCTTCTCCTGCTGATGAAAGATGGAATGCATAGCTTCCTAAACTTGAATTACATTGTCCAGAATATGTCTCCCTTTTACAAACTCGCCTCATATGAATGTTATGTTATGGCATTCATGGACATTACGTTTTTTTTTTCATGGAAAAAAATGTTGAAATATTGTAACTTCGAAGAATATTCTATATGTATCTTTTTGTGGTCCCCAAGGGTCCTATTGGGAGAACCACTTGTATTACTTTGTACCCCAATGCTTGTAATCGGAAGAACTAATAAGAGTCATGAGGTAGTCCCCTCTAATTGTTAAGGTGGGTCATTAGCACCCTAGTGTGGTTACTTGAGCCTACATGTGTAACTCGAGCCTACATGATTAACTCGAGCCTACATGTCAGATGAGTTAATTAAAGTGAACGGATGAATATAAATAGAGGTGTGGCGCTCCTCATTTGGACACACACACTCTCACTTGTGTAGCGCATTAGTGGAGAAGAGAAGAGTAGCAGGAGAAGGAGGAGGATCGGGCTTTGATCTCCTTGTTGGTTTTATCTTTTATCTTTTGGGGCATATATATTGAGGAAGATTTTGCTGGGTTTTTCCCTTTAGGGTTTTCCCAGGATAAATCTTTTTGTTCATTTTGTATGGTTGTGCTTGTCTATCTTTCAGTGATCCTATTTATATGCTTTTGTTATGAAAATGAAATGAAATACTGATGTCTTAGCTAAGCATATGAAAAATCAACATGGTATCAGAGCCACCCTGAAAGAAGACATTGTGCAGCTACAGAAGCTAGGGTTTCTTACTTTTTGGGTCTCTCTCCACAATCGATTAGCAAAAGAATGCTAGGCTGACTCTCCATTGAAGGGTACATCTTTCTGTTGAAGCGGAATTCAATTCCTAGCATTTTCAGTTTTTGGTGCGGGAAATTAGGGCTTCTTACAGAAGAAGATTTTTTTTTTTAGTGAGCCTGGCATAGGATTTCTCTCCTCATCAAAATTGAATTTTATAGACCTGGATCAACTTTTTTGGTTGGGTGAAACTCCGGGAAAGTCAAACCCCAGTTTTACCCCAAGCTGGAAAAACCCTAAATACTAAAACTACTAAGTTTGGGTACATTCTCTATATCCCAATATTGGAGAAGGATTAGGAGCTAAAAATTGCAGAGACTGAAGATAAAATATTGATTTACACTGTATCCAAAATTCAGCCTTATATTCGCTATATTCTGGGAGATATGATCCCTCCAAGTTAGGGTTCGAGCCTCTTCCATAATTCATCCCTAAACAGGACACCTGGGGAGAATTGCTATAGCTTGGGATGCAGAGGTCCAAATGGAATTCCTGAAGATGTTCCAGAAAGAGCACAAAATTTACTTTATATGGTTCAGAAATTAGAACCTGAAGATGCAACAGTGACACGTGGCAGGCCGTACAACTTCGTTGTTTTGAACAGTCCTATAACAGGTCACCTTGGGAAAATGATCATAAATTCCAATTGGTGAAACCGATTCTGATGAAACCTATGGTGTTGGATCAAACAGATGCGAGGTTAACTTAGTACTAAATTTCAGACACAAAGGAGCAGTAATTGCGAAGATATCACAGAAACAGTGATAGGAATTTCTGCAGAAGAAATTGGAAAACTAGGGCTTCCTGTTCCGGGAGCTTCCCTCCATTGTTTTCAGAAAATGAGTACATTGGACAGCTCCATTTGAAGAGATCTATCTTTCTATCCAATTAGATATGAAATATTCCAAGTTTTGAAAAATAGGGTTTCTCTGACAAACCCTAGATCAGCCAGCTCTGAAAGCAGGACGGACACCTCAAATCAGTAAGATCTAATCTTTTGCTATTTGGCATTTGAGGTTCTCATTTCAAAGTGATCCATCACATCAACTTGATGATAAGCTTGGTGAAGTTGACAACTTCCAAGCATGGAAGTATTTGATCTCTCTAAGGAAAATGAATTGGACACCTACATGAGTAGAGAGGTTCCAGTTCTAGAGGGAGATGAGTCTCAAAGCCTTACACCAAAAGAACTTGGTCAAGGCCAAGAAGATCATTGTTGATTCAGTCACGGATCAACTTGTACCACAAGTGTCTTCCGTAAAGACACCAAAAGAGATGTTTGATTCCTTGACCAAGCTATTTGAAGGAAAGAACATACATTAGAAGATGACCTTAAGAAATAGGTAAAAGAAGAAGTGAAGAATGCAGAAGTGGTGACAGCCACCTTGAATAGCCTCCCAGGATCATGGGATTTATTCATGCGAGGAATGTGTGCCAGAAGGATGTGATTACTTTCAGTTGACTCTGGGAAGAAGAAGAAGCTTGACTCATAAGAAGAGAAGAAGAAGATGGGAGCAATTGAATATCTCACCATTCAAAGAAGATCCCTCAAGCGATGAGGAACGTGAAGAACTCAATTCTTGAAGAACCTCTTATCCATCTTATCATTTGGATAAGAAATGATGATGTCATGAATGAAAAAGATGATGAAGTAGAAGGATCAAGAAGGAGTCTACCCACGAAATGAATAAAAGATAAGTATTCAATTGTCATTGCATGATATTGTTTTGTTATGCATTTGATTATATTTAGTTGATGTGTTATGAATGATAGACTGTTTGCATTAATGACAGTATACTACTAATATGCATTCTGTTTGTGCCAGAAATTGTTTCCAGACTACAAAGAAACAAGCCAACACAATCTCAAATATTCAATCAAACAAAACTAGGTTTTAGGGTTTTTGAAAGGTTTTTCTGGTTGTGAAGTTTGGTGACAAAAGGGAATACATTCATAAGCCAAATAGGAACTAAATCACAAGTAAAGAAGAATAGAGATGCATAATAAAATAACCATGTATCCAACAGAACATAACATTGAAGTTCATCCACAACTGACAAGCACTACAAGCATAAAGACTATAAACCAGCAATGAAATCATCAATTGTGTAGCTAAACAAGCTAGAAATGAAGCCAAAACACAGACTGAAGGGTAAAATGGATCATATATTTCATAATATATTCATCAAATACACATGAGAGTCAATTACTTAGCTTATCAATAAGTCAAGAGACCTCCTCTAGCCATCCAAAAATCGAACCCTTTGTTCTCTTTGTGACCTTCCAAAATACTGTTTTTTCAAAATTCAGTTAGAGTCTAGACCCTAACTGTTTTTAGCCTACTCATCGATAGGATATTGTCAATATAATAATTACAAAAATAAAATACTCATCAAAACATAAAAAGTAACTGTTTTTGCTAACAATGCTCAAAGGTCTTTAGCAGCTTCTGCCAATAAAGCTATCCCATCTAAGGCTTGGGCCTTTTTCCTAGCTTTCTGCTGCTCAGCTTCCATCTCTGTCATTCTTCTTGTAAACTCATTATTCTGTTGCTATAGGCTTCTGATAGTCTGTTTCAATTCTGCACACTGTAAATTTGTCCTTCTTTTCCTTTTTAGGGCCTCTTTGGAGACTGCAATAAGCTCTTGGTAGTGATCATTCACTTCTTCTAGGTCTTCCCTGATTCTTTTATTAGCTGTAATCAAACCACTATTTGTTTCTTGCATATACTCTATTTGATGTTTATACTGCTTGATGGCTCTTTGAAAATTTTCCTTCTCTGAGTTAAATGCCTTGCTTCCTGTTGTACTTTGTAGTTCACTAGGCAGCCATGGGATGTTCAGCTTTCTGAAGATGTCCTGATCCTCAGGCAGCAGGTCTGTAGAAACACCATGAACACTTGGGTTTTCTTGATTATCTGTTTCAGTAGGTGCAATTTCATCCATCAACAACTTGTTTTCAGAATAAGAAACTTCTATTTCCTCTTTCTGTTGTTCCTTCAACATTTCACCTCGTAATTCCAAAAACACAGCAGACAATTTGGTCTCGGTGAGGCTGGATTCTTCATCTGTTTTCAATGGCCTCTTTCCTTTTACAGGATGAGAAGCTAAACCTCCTGGAGCTGCTTCTTTCTTCCCTTTGCTGTTACCCTTGCCAATCTCCAGCTTTTCATCTGAAGAAGAATTATCAAGCATAGTTACCTCTTCTGTGTTTAACTTAGGGTTTATTAGCTTTTCATGTTCAGCCTTAATTTGTTTTTGGATCTAGTTTTGGGTCTCCAGCCTGGGGCAAACTCTCCTACCATCTTTAAACTTTTTCCTTGATGCATGATAGAGGCAAATTCTTTAACCTTGATCTTCTTTTTCTTTGGCATTATTGGCTTATCCTCTTGACTATAGAACTCCCTGTGTGTGCCAACCCTAGTCTCAGCACTGACAGTCAACTCATATCCTTCCGACAAGTATCCTTCATCTTCAGATAAAATGGTAATTGGGCTTCATTGTTGGAATTTAGTATTTTCTTCATCTCCTAAAACCTTTTCTGTAAAAACAATTTTTTCATCAATGAGTGCTTCTGCTGGTGCTTTATTTTGTACAGGCTGGCTTTCCTTGTGAATAGATAGCAAATTTTTGTTCTCACTGTCAACTGAAGGCTGCTGAGATTCATAATCTCCCTTTGAAGGTTCTGCCACTTCCTCAAGTTTGACACATTTTTTATCTTCAGCCTTGACTTTTTGTCTTAATTTTCTAATTAGGGTTTGTCCCTTATCAACATGCTTTTTGGTAGGCTATCCTTCCTGGTTATTTTGGAACCCAAACCAAAAGAGAAAGTAGTCCCAAGTCTTTCCTTCTCTTTGCAGAATAGTGCTGATAATAAGCTTGATCAATCCATGATGAAAGATGGACTGTGCAGTGTGGTCATGATGCTCTTTGATCCTGCTTGACATTTTCTGCAAACTCTTTAACAGGAAGAAAGGGAGATTCATCCTTGATTCACCAGCAAGGTGTTGAAGGAACCTGAAATGATACTTGAAGACAAAAGCATACCTCCCTTCACATGTAATGTAGCTTTGTAGAACCTTGATAGGCTCTACCCATTCAGCTCTAAAATTATGGATAAGCACTCCCTTTCTCCAATCTGGAACAATGCCAGGCAATAGATACCTTTGGGCATTGAAGGTAAATGGCACCTTTTTGAACCAAAGTTCTCCTTCATTCTTGACCCCTATTGCTTCAGCCACCAACTCTACAGTTAATTTGAATTTCAGAGTATCAAATTATACTATATCTTGGTTATAACATTGAGCAAATTTATGAGAAACTTCGGTATTATACCCATCAATCTTTTTAAAGAAGTTTAACCATCCAGCATTCTCAAAGAGTTCAGCACACCTTAGAAACTTGTCTATCCAATTCAACTCAGTGGGCTCACCCTTGTTGGTCTTCCCACTCTTCTTCATCTGCTTTCCCAAGGCTTGATGATGCTTCTGTGTGATTTTCAGAACCTGTTAGTGACCTAACAGCCTTTTTTCCTCAAGTTTTCAGAGTTTTGACAGTCAGTTCTCCTTTGGATTCTCCCTGGCTGTTTTTCCTTGATTTTTTAATAGTCGGTTCTATTATCAATGCAGGGAATGTTTTGTACCAAGCTTGGGTAATTTAGGTCAAACAGAGCACTAAAAATCTTTAACAGAGCTATCGCTGAACTTTACTAACAACAAAGATGCTCATCTAAACCTTTTGGACCGATCTCTCACCGTTGGGAGTTTATTGAATACATGAATTTATGTTTTCTTTAATCAATTTAACATTATAAGCCTTAATAGCAAAACCCCCAATTTAATAGGCCATGACCAAGGTCACGCGGAATACCTCACTCCCAGCTTGTTGCAGGTGTTAAAAGTTGATTCTTGGACTATCTGAATGTCGAATTTAACCGTCCAGGTGTCTTCAAGTCTTCAGCTTACTTCCAACTGTCGCGCTGAGAAAACCCTAAATTCCTTCTTCAACTGCCAATTCCTTATTCTTAGCAATGTGTCTTCATTCCACTTCTCCACCAGCTTCATAATGCTTAACTCAAGAACCTCTTTCCCGTCAATCTCGCCTCATTCCACTGTCTGTCATTATTTGCCATGCCTTAACTTCTGACTGCCACGATCTCCCTCACGTCATAGACAACACCTGTTTGCATGAATATCTTTGATGAAACACGTATTAAACCTGCCTACACATGTGATTAGTCATCCCAGGAGCAAAAACATTTGAGAATTCGGCGTAAAAACTGACAAATTTTGCACCCGCGATTTTCTTGTAGCGCGCTAGTGTAAAATTTTAACCGTTGCGCTACAAGAAAGTTTAAAAATCAAATTTTGTGCTTTTTGACCACTAATTCAACTTTAACATAGGTTTATATGACTAAAACTTGGTCTTAGTGCTTATTTATGAAACTATTACTCAACATATATCCTATAGAACCCTTCAGGACATAAGAAAAACAAAAATAATGAAATCCTAAAGGCAAAAAATCAAAATTTCACTCTAAACCAAAATTTCCTAGAAGTAAGCAAATGAGCAAGCTTAAAACAAAAATCACAAGCAGAGTATAAGACTGAAGAAAACAAATTCATGGCTTAACACATTCGATGGGTAAGTAGCTCATGGTGCTATACATCTCTCCATTGCTACTTATCTAGAATGAAACCTCTTTACTGACATATTGGATTAGTGCACAATCTCAATGATGCCATGGTAGAGATGGAAGGCATCTAGAAAGTTTCTGTGAGATATGGATGAATTTTGTATTGGTTGCATGATTCATAAGAATTTGTTGTTATGCATATGTTTTATGAAATAGTTCTAACCATGCAACTGGTGCATTTGAATTGTAGGAAAGGTCCTGTACAGCCTCCTACAAGAAAAGAAGGATGAGACTT
Organism: Pseudotsuga menziesii; assembly: GCA_001517045.1. Classification (NCBI taxonomy): domain Eukaryota; kingdom Viridiplantae; phylum Streptophyta; class Pinopsida; order Pinales; family Pinaceae; genus Pseudotsuga; species Pseudotsuga menziesii. Next base: position 131,660 of record LPNX011004969.1, on the reverse strand, counting down.
GTTCTGAAGAATAACTGATGACAATTCAAGATTCACTCCAATAAACATGAATGTGAAGCTCCCAGGGTCAGAGACACCATGATGAAAGAAAGAGCTTCAGAGAGCGGTAGATCCACCTCGAAGGATGAAGACCACCATGGGTACGAGAGATAACTCAAGATGAAGAAAAGAATGCTATGAAGGAAACTATGATCAAAGAATAACAGTTGATCATGGGGAATGATGTATACGATATGATTCCGAGACATAAATGGAAGTATGTAGTATCTTCCATATGGATCTACAAGAACAAGTGTACAAAGCAAAGTTCGTGATTTGCCTCAGAAAGAATAGACTATGGCATGACATACTCTATTAACTAGTATATATCAAGCATAGAACCACCTGTATAGAATGAAGAGGGAAGATGATACTCCACTTCAGGGGGAGTGACTACAGAAGATATCTAAGTTCAACATGATACAACATGATGGATCGAGACTTTACCAAGAGTAAAGTGGGTTCCAACCTTCAAGGTTGAATGAAGAAAAATAGAATATGTTGATGACCTGACAAGACGAACTCATGGAAGATGTTATGATGAAATAATACTAGAATGATGTTTGGGATATAGTACTCAAACCAGAAAGCAAGAATGTGGCATCTTCCAAATGGATTTGCAAGATAAAATATGTTGCTGATAGAAGAAACAAGGTACACTTCCTTCAGAACTATCATGGTAGTTGCTTCCATGATGAAGTAAAGACAAGCCTTCCTTAATGGTATGATTGAGGAAGAGTTTTACATCAAATAGTCATGAGGATTTGAAGTTGAAGACAGATGGAATCATGTATGCAAGTTGAAGAAGGCCCTCTATGGCCTGAAGCAAGCTCCCAGAGCTTGGTATGGAAGAATGGATAGTTTCCTGTAAATTATGGGCTTTACAAAAGGGTAAAAGATGATCCTAACCTTCACCTCAAGGTTGTAGAATATGAACTTGTCATCTTGTTATTATATGTGGATGACTTATTCTTGATAGGGAATGAGAAACAGATTATGGAAAGCAAGAAGAAACTAGCAGAAGAATTTGAGATGAAAGACCTTGGGTTAATGCATTATTTCCTAGGTCTGGAAGTATGGCAAAGTTCAGAAGGAATCTTTCTCAACCAGCGGTAGGTATTTTAAGAGATTCAATATGTTGGAATGCAAATTCATAGCCACACCCATGGACTCCAACCTGAAGCTGTTAGCTGATGACTCATCAGAGTTAGTGGATGTGACTCAATATAGACATATTATTGGACCAGACTTTTGTTTTGCTGTGAACACCTTGAGTCAATATCTTGTTCAACCAAGACGGGTTCACTTAATAGCTGGAAAACATGTGATAAGATATCTGAAAGGAACTATAGACTTTGGTTTATATTATGATGGTAGCCATGAGTATAGATTGTATGGCTACACAGATGCAGATTGGGCTGGAAGTATCTCAGATAGGAAAAGCACATCAGGTAGATGCTTTTGTTTGGGGTCTGCTATGAGTTCATGGTTTAGCAGGAAACAGTCCAGTGTTTCTCGTAGCACAGCTGAAGCATAATACATAGCAGATTGCTCTGCTAAGCTGTGAAGCCATATGGCTTCGGAAGCTGATATTAGGTCTCTTTAACCTGAAGATGGATACTACAATGATTCTATGTGATAACCAGATTTGTGATGACAGAGAACCCTGTGTTCCATTGTAACACATAGAAATCCGGTATTTCTACATACGAGATAAGATGCAGATGATGATGTTTCAGTATTCCCATATTGAAGATATAGATGATGTTTCAATATTTACATACCGTAGATGCAGATGATGGTGATTCCATATTTCTATATTGAACATAGAGATGATGATGCTTTCAGTATTTCTGTACTGAAGATACAGATGATGATGCTTTCAATATTCACATATTGGAGATACAGATGGTGATAGTTCAGTATTCACACACTGAAGATGTAGATGATGATGGTTTAGATGATGATGATTTCAATATTCACATACTAGAGATACAGATGGTGATAGTTTAGTATTCACATACTGAAGATGTAGATGATGATGGTTTAGATGATGATGTGCTGACGAAGCCTTTGTCTCGAGTAAAGTTCGAACACTTTCGGGACAAGCTTGGTGTTGTTCGGAAGGACCTTCCTCGAAAGGGGGAGTAGTGATGTTGTAGAGGGATTGTATCATCTTGGGACATCTGTCCAGAATGTATCCAGTGACTTCGGTCCTCGAGAATGTGATGGGATTACATCATCCTTGAAATTCGGTTCAAAATGTATCTGGAGGTCTTGGCCCCTGTGAATGTGGTAGGATTGCATCATCCTTGAAATTCGGTTCAAAATGTATCTGGAGGTCTCGGCCCCCGTGAATGTGGTAGGATTGCATCATCCTTGAACTTCGGTTCAAAATGTATCCGGAGGTCTCGACCCCTGTGAATGTGGTAGGATTGCATCATCCTTGAACTTCGGTTCAAAATGTATCCGAAGGTCTCGGCCGCCGTGAAAGTGGCAGATTGCATCATCCCTGAACTTCGGTTCAAAATGTATCTGGAGGTCTCGGCCCCCATGAATGTGGTAGGATTGCATCATCCTTGAACTTCGGTTCAAAATGTATCTGGAGGTCTCAGCCCCCGTGAAAGTGGCGGATTGCATCATCCCTGAACTTCGGTTCAAAATGTATCCGGAGGTCTTGGCTCTCGTGAAAGTGGCGGATTGCATCATCCTTGAACCTCGGTTCAAAATGTATCTAGAGGTCTTGGCCCCCGTGAATGTGGTGGGATTGCATCATCCCTGAACCTCGGTTCAAAATGTATCCAGAGATTTCGGTCCTTGTGAAAGTGGTAGGATTGTATCATCCCTGGACTTAGGTCCAAAAGTGATCCAAAGACTTTCGTCTTCGTGTTGTGGATTGCAGGTTGATGATGATGATGATGACGTACTGATCAAAAGATCAGAGTATGATGATGATGATGTTACTAATCGAAAGATCAGAGTATGATGATGATGATGTTACTGTTCGAAAGATCAGAGTATGATGATGATGATGTTACTATTTGAAATATCAGAGTATGATGATGATGATGTTGTTGTTCGAAAGATCAGAGTATGATGATGATGATGTTGTTGTTCGAAAGATCAGAGTATGATGATGATGATGATGTTGTTGTTCGAAAGATCAGAGTATGATGATGATGATGTTGTTGTTCGAGAGATCAGAGTATGATGACGATGATGTTGCTGATGATGACGTTGTTGTTCGAAAGATCAGAGTATGATGATGATGATGTTGCTGATCGAAAGGTCAAAAAAAAAAAGCTGAAGTTGATGTTGCTGAAGACTGAAGATTGAAGATGAAGACTACATGATGTTGAAAAGGTTCCAATTATTTATAGATGTGTTACCCTGATGATGTTGATGATGTCCTCTATCTCTGTCTCTCTCTCATTATTGTTGTTGTTGATGTTGTTGTAGAATACCCTTCTTGTTAAGGGGGAGTGTTGAAATATTATAACTTCGAAGAATATTCTATATGTATCTTTTTGTGGTCCCTGAGGGTCCTATCGGGAGAACCACTTGTATTACTTTGTACCCTGATGCTTCTAATCAGAAGAACTAATAAGAGTCATGAGGTAGTCCCCTCTAATTGTAAAGGTGGGTCATTAGCACCCTAGTGTGGTTACTTGAGCCTACATGTGTAACTCGAGCCTACATGTCAGATGAGTTAATTAAAGTGAACGGATGAATATAAATAGAGGTGTGGCGCTCCTCATTTGGACACACACACTCTCACTTGTGTAGCGCATTAGTGGAGAAGAGAAGAGTAGCAAGAGAAGGAGGAGGATCAG